>LS046834.1:14933-30033 GCA_900241095.1 Acartia tonsa
TAATAAAACTAGATGGACACAGTACTGGAAAATAGTGGATTAATAGCTAGGTGGACACAGTATTTATGGCTAGTTTAATAATATACATAGATTAATAAAACTAGATGGACACAGTACTGGAAAATAGTGGATTAATAGCTAGGTGGACACAGTATTTATGGCAAGTTGGATGATATAGATAGACAGATAATAGATTTATAACTAGATGGATAAAGTAATAATAATGATTTTCTATTAGATTAATAGCCAAATTTATTTATAGTAATCAGAATAAAAAGTATTACGAATATATCCAATAGCTTCGCTGCGTTTTTACTAAATAAGAATCTGAACATTGTATGCCATGCAGAGAAACTCCTATATTAAAATGAGTTTTATTATACTTGATTGCTCTAAAATCTTTCTTGGCACATTAGATGTACTTTTTTATCATACTCTATGATATCTGAGAATAAAAGTATGACACATATTTCAAGCATAATCACTTGGAACATTTTTTGGCATTGGTACAATAGAAAAGCAACAACTTTGTAGTTTTATAAAGAGAACAAAAAAATGTGCTTTTTTGTGGGGGATTGATGTTGTTATATATAAGTAACTTAATGTTTTTTTTGTTACTGGACCATAAGGTCTCGCTAACCATTTTTTTTTTTTTGGGGGGGGGAGACTAACTGAAATATTTTTGAAAGATGGGGATCAATTTCGCCATCCCGGTTCCCACTTTAAAAGTTCTTTATAGGCTTTAGGTGGAAAATCTCTAGTATGCACACATAGTTTTAAGAAATACATAATAATTTAGATTGGAGGGTGAAGTTACTGGTTTGAAATCAGATACCAGCAAAGAAGTGGACAGTATTAAATTGGAATTAGAAAACAAGGAAAAAGAAAGGTATTTTTGTATTTTCAAACGTCATTTCAAGTTAAATCTTTATTCTTAAAATTGACTTGTGAAATGGTAATTCTTAAAACGATTAGGTACCTACAATGTTAAAAATGTACTATCTGAATATTTATGTACATTTATATCAGTGTGACTCTCTTGTATATTATTTTATTTGTTATTCTTGGTCATTCCAGTTATTCTTAGATAGTTAAAATTTTACTTGTTTTTTTTTAAAGAATGTTTTTACTAGGCTTGCAGCAACAGAAAAGTTGGAAGAACTAGAGAAAAAGATTTCACTCATCCTCACAAATTCAAAACAGATTGAAAAAGAGGTAAAAAGATTTAGCGCAGCTGTTCTACAATAAAATGTATAGTTTTGCTGTGGGTCTGACAGTCTGCATAAATTTTTCCGTTTCACAATTATTTAAATGATAGTTGATAAGTCCCTGTTTTTTAGATTGTTAAAGCAGTTTTACTCTTAAAATTCGACCAAAAACCATTTAAAAATTTCAAAATTTTGAAATAAATTGAAAATAGCGGAAATGGGGGAAATGTGGGATATTTCGTTTGTTTGTTATTTACTTGTGGTCAGGTTTAATTGAGTACTATTTAGATCCGCAGGGTTGACTCCCACATTTAACAATATTAAAAATAAGAGGTGTTTTTTAGCTCTCAAAGCCCTTTTAGGATAGGCACTAAGTGATCCGGTTTTTACACGAAATAAGAATCAGTCCCTATGTACAAAATATACATTTTTGATAGTAAAGTAATGCATTGAATTATATTTAAAGTTGGTAGCATCTGAAGCCAAATGTACAGAACTGGAAACAAAGAAGAATTCTTTGAAGGAAAGTGTTCAGAAGCTTTACACTGACAGGAAAGCCATGCAGGTATTATTATACATTTAATTTTACTAGATGCTGCGCCCGTAGCTTCTAGGAGCTCTGTCTTAGAGAGGCAGGAGTTCCATTATCTCATATTCTCATAATGCTGAGTACCTGTTATATTAATATTACGTAGATGTTCAGTGTCTTTTATAACGCCTGCAGCAGTATTAGGGTAAAACAATAGAGGGGAATCGGGGTTTAAATAACTGGTATGTTCCCATCCCGAGGACCCTGTGTAGACTTTCAAATGTGTCTTTGAAAATCAACCAATAGCGTTGGGGATATTAACACAGCTAAGTTGCTACAAAAAGCAGAAAGCAATTTCTTTGTTAGGAGAGGAATAAAATCCTCAACAGAGGGATCCTGGTAATAACTTTTTACTAGCTGCGGCCGAGCCACACTAAAATTACATGTGATAAAAAGAATAATCTAAAATTGCACTTTTCTTGCTATTTTAGGCTAGAATGGAGAAACTGGAAGGCGAGAAAGGCGAATTGAAGAAGAGCTCTAACAGGTAATAAAGTATGTTCGCAAGAAAAGACGTTAAAAAAGCTAACTTACGAAAATGTCATACGAACTAAATTGTTCGTTCTTTTCCCTTAAATTCTTAAGTTCTTTAATTTCTTTTTCTTTTAGGTTATTGAAGAAGGTTGAAAGTTTGAAAGAAGATATTGACAAGTTCAACAAGGAAGCAGAACAGGTGAACAAAACTAGTTTTATAGTAGTTGCCTAACCAAAACTTGTCGTAATCGCAACTTAGTTATCATAATATCTTCATAAGGTCAGATTTACATTACTACTTAATATGACCAAACACTAAGGAAGTTAAATAGAAATTGGGCATGACTGTTGTTTATATGAGTTTTGAGTTCTTTAGGTAGAGTTTTAGGTTTGGCCTTAAACATGGTTTATCCGCCCCTCCGCCTTTTTAGAACTATAATACTTAATATTAAATTAAGAACTTCTGTATTTGAACAATTTTTAAGTTGAAAATCATGTATAAACCAACTTATGTTTGAATTTCACAACATAGTATGAGCCTATCAGGAATAAGGACAGTTATTCAATGATTTGAAGCATGACAGTGTGGTTAATTCTAGTTCATTTTCGCCAATATTCATCGTTATTTGAATAAGATAACATGTTTGCGGATTATCTTATTTTCTATTGAAATAACTCGACTAAATCAAATATATTGCTTTAGTATATCATTATGATATGTCCGAACGTCCCTTAGTCTTACAAAAAAAACGTAAATTTACCAAATATAAACTGAAAAGATTTTTCCTTAAAGAAGTACAATGTTATTGTTGAGCAAATCTCTTGATTTTCTTTCCCTATTTTCGCACAGAACACGTTCCTGCAAATTTGCTTCAATAATTCGCAAGATTTATGCCTTATGCAGATTTTCATACAAAGTTTCTTAAAATTGTACTTTTGCGTACTTTTTTTTCTTGTCAAGTTTCTGCATATTAGGGGAGATTTTGATGGGAAAAGGAATAAATTTTCAAACAAAAATGACGATTGAATTTTCATATTCCTGTTTTTCTATTTAATTCTAAATCAGTTTTCTCTGCTATTGATTGTCTTTAACAGTAAGGATTTTAAATCTTAAATTATTTTGGGTACTACTATTAAATCTGATTGGTTGATTCCAATTAGCAGTGTCCAGACATTTCAACCAACAATATTCAGCCACCGAATTGTAATTCTGTTATCATCATTGTATTGGAATTTTTATATCAACTTAAAGCCCATTATCTTATCCCCTAAGATCCCTGATATTTTAAGACAATTTATCCTTAAGACAACATCTGTTTTTGTCCACCCGTCTGTCTGTCTGTCTGTCTGTGGGGTATTAGTCCAAGAAGTTGTGATTTTCTTTTTACCAAGTTTCTAATAAATCTTGTGTTAGGTTTAACAGACCAACTTTTAAATCCTTATTTTCAATATATCTCTCTGTCTCAAGGATAAGTTTAGATATACAATAAAACAAGGATAATTATGTTCAAAAAGCTAATCTTTGATGCAAAATTAACAGTCAGTCAAAGTGTATTTTTAAAAAGGTTAAGAATCAACAAGGCCTTTAACAATGCAAAATTACTATTTGTCTATACTGATCAATCATGTATAAATGTATCAATTACCTCCCCTATTAAAAGGCATGTAGTACAATTGTATGTTATTTATTTTATTTAGATTATTTTCATTTATTTATCTCTTTTTAACAGAAACTTTCAAGAAAAAATTCAAAACTAAGAACACTTTGTTTTTGAATAGAATAAATGTATATTAAAAGATGTATAACTCAGACAACTACCTGGTTCAAGTGATGGGGACCTTTTTCATCTACCAGCAAATAGCTTTCTGCTCTTTGTAGCGCCTTGGCTTATTAATATTTCCGACGCTATTTGCTGATATTCAAAGACCTATCTGAAAGTTAGCACAGGAACCCCATCCTGTGGACAAACAGTTATTTAACCCCTGTCCCCTCTATTCTTTTACTTTAATGTGTTCGCCCCTTGCCTATAGGGGTTTTGCCCCAAGAGGTGTTGAGAAGTCCCCCTCCTATATTTGGGGGGTTAGTGGTGTTTTGCTCCCAAAGAAAGTACCTCGAAACCAATACAGGATCAGTTGGTATATTCCCTGAAGAGTAGAATTCAATCGGTTCAGCAGTTAAAGAGATCTTATGCTTCAGACAGAGAGACATCGTTCTACTTTGTATTAAAGATTGTTGTCCCTATCTCATCCACTAGAGAGTATTCTTGGACAGACAAGATTAAAACTTTTTGTCCCTTATTTTCCTCAGCAAAGCCACACTTTAGTTTTCCTCTTTACCCTGTCACAATTGCGTACAAGTATCATATCGACATAAGTATGCAGTCATCTGTTACAGGTCTAGAGGCACTTGATTTGGGAGGGGTGGGGTAATTCGACCCCACCCTTCTTTAAATTTAGGTTTTAAAAAGAAATCTTTTTTTGATTATAACATTTTTTTCTAGGGGTGATATCACTTGAGAGGGTGGTGGTACTCTCCTTAAAATACACCTTCGAAAGTACATTCTAAAGGAGAACCATATCTATTCAAAGGTTAGCTAGGTACACAAAGACACATTCTATTACTTTTGTATAAGAATCTAAAAGCATTTCCAATTTAATTTTATACATCATTGTCAACTTCATTAATTACAAAGCTATTTCATGTAACGACATGTCCATAATATGTCAATTTTGAACACCATAATTTCGACTTATTGTCGACAAAAGGATGTTGACAGGGTATACTATATAATACAGTTGACCAAAAAATAACAATGACAAATTGATTTGTTGTCTAAGGATTTATTTTATCTTGTAATATTTTTTTCTCTACAAAACAATAACATAAAGTTAGAATTCGCAAGAGGAAAATAAAACATGTATTTTTAAAAAAAGCATCGAAGGTTTCTTTAACATGATAATAAAAGACATATCAAAAAGTAGAAGGATGTAAGTCTATAAGTCTTATTGAAGCAATAGATCTCGCCAACTGCTAAAACTTCTGGCTATGGTTCCAGGCCATGATACAAATCAATAATGAAATACTAATGCCCCTACCCCACCCCCCACCCCCCCAAAAAAATGGGGTTTATTCCTCCATATAACACAGCTCTTGTAGCACCTAATGGATGGGGGAGTTTATTTTTTTTTTTTCATAAAGATTAATGGAGTTTGGTATTTTTCTAGGAAATTTTTCTATTTTCGGGCGGATGTGCCCCCTGATCCAAAAGTGTTTTTAAAAACTTTTCGGAACAGGAGAATCTTTACAGTTTATTGCCATTTCCAGCTTGTCATAGCTTTCCTATATATGGACAAGATATACCTTGTTAAAACTATGAAATGACAAACAAATTGCTCTTTCAATTGAATAAAGTTTGCTCTTTAAATATTATTTCTCTGGATAAACAAACTTTCATGTACCAAAACTTTCCCTACGTCAAGCTTAGGATCATTATTTTGAAAAACAAAATTGTGCCCATTTTTTTAGCACAGAAGTACAATGTCTTGTTTTATGCCTTTAGTAGCGTAGATACTCTATAATTCGAATCAATTTGCCTATACGTTCGTCCTCAACGCTGTTGGGGAAAATTTGATCTACTCAGCTGCCATTAAAGCTAGATCTCTTGTTTTTCTTTATTGATAATATCGTTTAAAAATAAAATGTTAACTTAATCATTGAATAAATATATTATTAGCCTTGCAATTTAATGCTTTAAATGAACTTTATACGTCTTTTGAGGGTATTTATATAGCTTCTCTGTCCACACTCCTTTTTATTTTATTGAACCCAAGTCTGTATCTATTAGCTGTGTGTTTTTGTGTGAAAGTGAATTTGTATGTTATAGTATCATTATGAGATGATTAATTAAGTTAATGAACTAACCCTTTCCTCAACAAGTTGATAAAATATATTAAATTAGACGTTTCTACATTTTATAACATAATATAAACAAAATAAAGTTTTGATATTTGAGATTACCTATTAATTGCAGGAGGGGGGGGGAGGGGAGGAGACATTGGATTGAAAAATATTGCTTACAGTAAACACTTTCGTTTTCTTATGCGTTACCTTTGGTACTTGATCGGATAATGAAAACTAACAGTGATTAATTTCTGCGATCAATAATTTTCCTCTACGAAGGGCTATTGAGTCTTAAGGTTTTTAAGATATTTTTTTTCTTTAAAAATTTAAAAAGAATTGTGGGAGATTTTTTTGTTTTTTGGGGGGTTTGGGGTGTTCCACCCCCAAAGAAAATAGCTTAAAACCACCACAGGACCAATAGGTATATAACCTGAAGAGTAGAATCCGATCGGTTCAGCGGTTACCGAGATCTTAAGGGACAGACGGACGGACGGACATACATCAAGCTACTTTGTATTAAAGATGTCTAAACTCTCTATTTACTTCATAATTGCAGATAGAAATATCGGCTATAGCCCCCTCGTGGCAACGCCCCTTAAGGGGCGATTTGTCGTATTTTCAAATTGTCTTTTCATAGGTTATTTTAGGTTAGGTTATATTGGGTAAGGTGATTGCCCCGTAGGGTTAGGCAAATGGCTCCGCAGGGGCTAGAAATAGGAGAAAAGCTAAAAATACGAAGAAACGGTCCATAAGGGGCGTTCATACGAAAGGGACTATACCCGAAATATCTATCAAACTTCTTTTTTTTCAGGCGTCTGAGAACCCCTGGGAAACACAGGAGGATTTGAAATCTATGTCTTACAGAGATATCTTCGCAAAAATAAACGGTAAGATTTATTTTCTCGTATTCATTCGAATCCGGTGGATAGGAACCGGTTCTCATCCATACGAAAAAACTATGTCTAGCATCGTATTATATCCAGCTTTCTACGAAAATAAAAATGTACTATCATAAGACTAAAACCAGTTTTTTTATCCCGTGCCTTCGGCACCTTGGGCTAAAAATCTTATAATTGTACATTCTATATCCGCGAAAAGCTGTTTATAATACGATGATAGAAATAACTATTTTGATATCTTAAGGGATAAGACAATGGACAAACAAAAATAAAGCTTCTTTATATTAAGAGTATTGGTTGATAAGTTTTGGAGCCTTTTTCAAAGAAACAAATGAGAGATAATGTTTATAAAAATTTGGGTACCAGTATAATTTACAGTCCAATGTCCCCTCCCTCCCTGACTGTTTGACTTAGTTGGGGTAAAAAACTTTGGGTACATTTATTGAATTTTTGTTGGATGTTTCTAATTATCTTGTAGTTTCCAAACCTTTCAAGTAATAATTTTAATCTACTTAATGGGTAATTTTGTTTATCATCATTGTGTTACGGATGGATTAGAAAAGAGACGGACATAGATACTTATGGAGTAGCTTCTCTATTAAAAATATTTATATAATATTCGTGATTTAAAATAGGTTAAATCTTTTCCATTATACCTGCCAACCTTGATTAGAACCAGGTCTTAGCATTAATGAAATATCATGTATCGCATTGTAGACAATATTCTAAAAAAAAAATCAAAATCATAAAATAAACGCCCTCGGGGCCGACAAAACTAAAAATAATCTTATAATTGTTTATTTTTCTATCCGCGGAAAGCTGTCTAAAGTACTATGTAATAAATAATTAAACCCTAACGGACACAAAACTTTTTCTCCATAACAAATTATATAGAGATAGATTGATTTACAGGCAATCTACAAATTTATTTATAACGAAGCATAACTGCAATTATGGTCGGTCTGTCTGTCGGTCCGTGCGTTACGTATAGCTCTTATCATTGATTTAGACATATTAGAATTTAAACTTGGTACAATTTCAAAAGCTTTGCAATTCAATAATTTTTACGAACTATGCAAAGTTATATTTTTGGACTGCATTTGATTTTTGGAATTATGATTTTTAGGGAGATTAGGCAATATTTTAGAAACGGGTGCTAGAAACGGGAGAAAATCTACTGTTAAAATACGAAGAAACGCCCCTTAAGAGGCATTGTCACGAAAGGGACTATACCCAAAGTTTCAATTCTAGAATCAAGAGAGTACAAAAATGTAAATCTAAAGGTGTGACAATAAAGAAAAATATATAATCAGATAATATTAAATTTTGAATATTTTGTTATGATACCAATTCTAAAGAACAATTCAAATAGGCCTATAAGCTATCCGTTATGTACTTACGGACCGAATCTAATCATAAAAAAGGGAAGCTCTGAAAAGGTATGACAGACGAACATTAATTCTTGTAGAGTGTTAAAACTGAAAGTACAAAAAATATATATTTATAAGTTTTGATGAATTTATACTTAAATTTGTTACAAAACTTCATAAATACAGAATACTGTTTAAGGACATACTGACATTTTTAGGAATTGCTTATAGAGATGCTTCGCTTATAATATTGTACCTTATTGTAATAGGATTCAGTACTCCAAAAATCAAAAAGTTTGAAATCGATAGGATAATTATAACATGCTTTCATTAACGAAAAAAGCTAACCGTTACTGACGTACGGACGGACCTACCCTAATTATAGAAATGCTTCGCTTTTAAAAAGATATAATTAGATAATATTGAATTTTGAATATTTTGTTATGATACCAATCTACATAGAAAAAGGTTGTTAAATCATAAAGGCGCACACTCCATATCTCCAAGGATCTAAAGGGATAAGACAATGGCTGATAATTTGATGCACATCCCCAATGATGATACACTGAATTATTTCAATTATTGGTCGAAACGTTTGGAAACTCAACTTAATTAATCAACCAATAAAAATTCAGTAAAAGTTACCAAAGTTGGTAAGTCAACGAATAAGAAAACGTTGTTAAAAACTTTGGGTTTTCATAGTTAGGTTTTTGTTTGCCACTTACTGAACCGAAAGGTGTTTTCTTATTTCAGGAAGGTTCATTCTGGGGACTTATTCTTATTCGTTAGGTTAACAATTTTTGGGGACTTTTATTGAATTTTGATTGGATGATTCATGCAGTTGATTGTTCAAACATTTCAGCCACTAATTTTAATCTACAGAAGGAGTAATTTTGTGTAGCATCATTGGGGTTGCACTTCAACTTATCGGCCATTGTCTTATCCCTTTAGATCCCTGTTTTCTTGGGGTTATTTTTTTGGGGAGGGTGAAAAATTCTTCCCTTCAAATTTTCGGTTAAGATTCTGATGAAATCTTGGCTTAAAGAAATTCAATAATGTAATAGTTATTTAGCGAATCGTATTATAGACAGCGTTCCACGGATATTAAAACGAAAAATTAAAACCAGCTTTGTATGATTTTTTTAAATATTCGTGGAAAATTGTCTGTAATGTGATGCTATACATAATTTATCAACATGGCTGAAGACCAGTTCTAATCCAGCGGATATCAATCGGTTTCGAAGCCATACTGGAAAAGAAATTAAATTAGAAAAGTGTAAAAAAAAGTTTTCATCTCCAGTTATTGATTCGTTCCATTAGTGCATAATGCTATTCAGGAATACGGGGATAAGACAATCCTTAAGATAAAGTAACAGGATCTGTGTATGTCTGTGTGTACCGCAGGATCTCGCTAACCGCTGAACCGATACATTCTCTTTTTTTTTCGCATAGGTTCTCAGCAGGTTTATTATAACTATTTTGGGGAAGGATACCAATACCCTCTCAAGAGAAAACGCAAAAAATAATTGCGCCGCCCAGCAGCTGTTTGAAATGATTAACATAGACTAAAAAAAAACTTTATGTGCCGCTAATGCAAGATAAGTTAATATCACGAAATTATACCTCAGGGAGAGGAAGGGACACTTGACCTTAAATTACACTGGTACCTAAAATTTTACAACCACGTCATTGTATTCGTTGGCTCATAAATTTTGGGAACTTTTATTCAACTTTGATTGGTTGTAGTCGTGTCCAAAATTTTAATTATTAATTCGGGAATAGTCACTTTCGTGGCAACGCCCCTTAAGGGACGATTCGTCATATTTTTAAAATGGCTTTTTATACATTATTTCACGTTTAGTTACGTTATATTTGGTTAGATGATTGCCCCACAGGGTTAGAGCCCCCCGCAGGGGCTAGAATTAGGAGAAAAGCTACTGTGAAAAATACGAAGAATCACCCCTTAAGGGGCGTTGCCACGAGAGGGACTATACCCAATAATTCTTATTATAACTTTTTCTAATTCTAAAAGTCTAAGTCAAAAACTTTGGGTACTTTTTTGAATTGTGATTATTTTGGTTACAAATTTAATAGTATCCAAACTTGTCAACCCATAGTTTTTTAAACAACAGAAGTAGTCATAATTAATTAATTATGATTAAAGTCCCTCCACAGATTATGACGTCATACGATAGAATAGCCAATGAGTGGCCAGTATGCACTGTAATTGACCAATGATAAAATTTATGCTGGCCTCTCATTGGTTATTCTATCGTATGACGCCATAATCTGTGGAGGGACTTTAATCATCTCCATGTAAATACATTTTTTTATTCATTGTCTTATCCCTTAAGATCATTTGAAAGATTTTAACACTAAAAAATACAAAAATTAAAAAGCGTTTTATTTCTAAAAAAAATTCTTAAAGTATCTAATTTTAAGACAGTTTAATTTTAGGCAAAATATTTTTTAGGATAAAAAATATGGGCTTGAATTTGCCTATTAATCCTTTTTGAGACAAAACGTATTATATTTTATAATCCTTATATAAAAGTAACAGGATGTCTGTCTGTATCTCTGTGTGTCTGCTTCAGTAACTTAAAGTTTCGCCAACCACTGGACCGATAAGGTTCCTCTTTACAGTGAAGCTTCCTTGAACTCCAGGGCAGGTTTCAAACTATTTTACCCCACTATAGGCGTAGCCGCTAGTTATTAACAACAGAAAATTATAAAAGACTGAATGGATAAGACAATGGAAGATAAATTGATGTATTGAACAAGCCCCATTATAATAAAAAAAATATTCTTTATATCGCAGAAAGTATTAATACTGTTAATTTGTACAATCCAATAAGGATTTAATGAGGGTCCCAAAAGTTTGTAAGACAACGAATGGGAGACTTCTATTTTATTTTATAAAACTTTGGGGACCATGATAGAGAGAGAGAGAGAGAGAGAGAGAGGGAGAGAAAGAATGAGAAAGAGAGAGAGATAGAGAAAGAGAAATAATAAAAGAGAGAACTATGACTATGAAAACTTATTTGACCAATTGACGTTCCATCCGACTAACGTTTGCGTTAGACATACATTCCTAACTAAAATACGAATAGGCTCGCAACTTAAAAAAATGTATGAAATTAATTTAAAAACAATAAAAAAACATTTGAATATATTTCCTCTTGTGGTTACACTAAGTCAAGTTCATTAGAAAATCTCTTTCTAATATGGCTTAGAATCCTCTTAATATCCGCTAGATTGGAACCGGTTTTGAGCTATACTGAAATATCATGTATCGTTCGTAAATCAGACAATTTTCTACGAATAATAAAATAAAATTCAACAAGTTAATACAAGTATTGTTGGTAAGGGCGTTTGGCCCCTCATTTTCATTTTGTTATTCGCAGAAAGCTGTTTATAATACGATGCAATAAATAAGTATTCATAATATGAACGTGCTTTAGCAAGCGATATATAATTACTTGGATGTTGCACCAATTTGCCATGTAATTTAATAAAGTCAATACCCAATACCCTCACCTCCAACTGGATGCACTAACTGACCAATAAATGAGGTCTATATTATCAACCTAAATTGACGACAAATTTTCCCCTGTCAATATATCCACGTATTCTACATCCATTTCTTTAGTATATTTGATATTTTTACAAAAAAAATTGGTAATTGAATTCAATTTAGTAGATTGGTTGGTTCAAATTAACTGTGTCAAAACTTTCCCACCAATAATTTTGATTCACAGAAGGACTAACTTTATTAATAATAATTATGTATGTAGACAAATTTATCATCCATTGTCTTATCCCCTAAGATCCCTGTTGACTCCTAATGAACTCTGACATGCACAGAAAATAATGATTTTCTTATGCATGACAAAATATCCCATGAATAACATAATACAGACACAACCAACCCAGGGATCTAAAGGGATAAGACAATGGCCGATAGATTGATGTACATCCCCAATTATGATACACAAAATTATGCCATCTGTAGATTACAACAGGTGGTTGAAACATTTTGAGACTTAACTTAATAAACCAACCAATCAAAATTCAATAAAAGTCCCCAAAGTATTTAAGCCAACGAATAAGAAAACATTATTATAAAACTTTGGGGACTAGTGTAATAAACAGCCCATTGTTCCTTCCCTGCTAGACTTTACAACTTTCATTATTTCGACATTTAGCCAATTCTAAAAGATTTTGAGGTTTTCTAATCCTTTTAAAAAAGTAGCAAGATTTTTGTATGTGTTTACCGAGGGATCTCAATAACCGCTAAGCCGATATGGTTTTCCTTTACAGTGAAGCTCTCAAAGGTTATAATTATAATAGATATTAATAATTATGTATTAAAATTTGACTAGGACCAATTTTAAAATTAGCAAGCAGACCTATGTTAAGTTTCTGTAAAAAGGAGAACTAAATTAGTTTAGTAGTTTTAGTAGAAAGTTTCAGAAAAAAAAGCATTCTACTTTAAGAGCGTATTTATTTTATAAAACTGTTAGTACCATTATAATTTACAGTCCAATGTTCCCTCCCTGTTTTAAAGTGGTTTTAGATAATCAACCATAATTGTTATAGTTAACTAATTCATGTTTTTATTTTATTAGCGAAGCTTCTCTACAATAAGAACCTGTCTATAATGCATTACTTTACTGTATCCATTATATGAGGATTTCCTTAACAATTGGGTATGATTTGGAAAGCGTAGTAACTCTATAATCACTACAAAGTCCAAACGTTCCTTAAAACAAGCAACTTTTTTTTAGATTTGTTTGAATTTTTTTAATACTTGGAAATAGTCTTATAAGCAAATCATCTCTATAATGTAAATACGATTTAAAAAATTAAAGGCTTCATAAATAGACTTTTATTGTAGTTTACAGAAGGAATAATCGTCCTGATGACCTAAAACTTTGCATGTAAACCACATTTATATGATATAACAATCGATACATAATTACGTGGATATTGCACCAGATTTCCGCCTTCTTTAATAAAATGGATCTTCCATCCCCTCCCTTCCTAATAGAGGAACGAACTGACCGATTATTTAGGACTATAGGAGCAACCTGAATTAAGTACAGAATTGAAGATGATTAAAATCCCTCCACTGATTATGACGTCATACGATAGAATAGCTAATGAGAGGCGAGTATACACTGTAATTGACAAATGGTAAAATTTATGATGGCCTCTCATTGGTTATTATATCGTATGACGTCGTAATCTGTGGAGGAACTTTAATTAAATTTCCCCTGTCATAATCTCCAAGTAATTATACATCAATTACACATTTCGTGTTATGTATATTATTTTATTGATTTGTTTTAATTTAAGGTCAAAAATAAAAATAAGGAAAATGAAAAAAATCTGTAAGTTTCTATTTTCTTTATTTGTATTTTTAAAAGCGAAGCTTTTCTATAATTAGAGGTTGACCCTCCGTTCGTTAGTAAGTCTGTAATGGTTAGCTCTTTTCGTTAATTTAAATAGGTTAGAATTGTCCCATCAATATCAAACTTTGCATGATGATTCCTATAACACAATTTAGAAAACGCAGCAACTCTACAATCGTTACCAGAAAGTCTGTACGTCCATTTAAAACATGATAATTTGTACTTTTTTTACAACAAATTTTTGTATGTTACAAACTTTGATTACTGATTCCTATTACAACGAGGTACAATGTTATAAACGCATCTATATAATAAAGTCCTAAAAATGTAAGTTTGTCCTTAAACAGTAACATGTATTTAAGCAGTTTTACAACAAATTTACTTACAATTTTGTTTGGACTTAATGTATGTATTAATATTCTGCTTATTCAGTTCTGACACTCTACAATTGTTAATGTTCGTTCGTCCTTCCATTTCTGAGCTTCGCTTTTTTGGATGTTGTTATCATTTTTTGGATTACATTAAAAAGAAAGAGAAAGAAAAAAGAAAAAGAAAGAAAGAGGGAATTAGTTATATAAAGAAAGACAGACAAAGTTAATTGTAAATTTTAAAACATTTTTTTTTATTGTCGTTTTTACACAACGAACAATTTTATATTGTGTTCAACCAAAAACAAAAAAATATGCTTTTTTTTGTTTAGAGACATATATTATACCGCATTGTATTATATAAAGCTTTCCGCGGATATTAAAATAAAAAATTTAGGATCATGGAAAGAAAACGAAGTTGCCGGTTTCATCGTATTTTCACAATAACTTTTAAAGGGTTATTTTAGGTTAGGTTAGGTTAAGTAAATGTTAATTATTGCCCCGCAGGATTAGAAAATATGCCCCGCAGGTCTAGAGACCCCCGCAGGGGCTAGAAATAGGAGAAAGGCTACAGTGAAAAAACGACGAAACCGGCAACTTTGTTTTCTTTCCATGATCCAAAATTTAAATAGTATTGTTAACCCTTGAGGGGCCGAAGAGAAGGGAGTTTTTTGGAAGGTTAAATGAAGGAGAATTGTAGTAAAGGAAGGGTAAAAATTGGCAATACCGTAACATTATAGAAAGGACAAGAGACAGGCAGACAGACAGACGGACGGAAAGACATACAGACAGACAGAAAGACAGAAAGAAAGACCGACATACAGACAGACAGACTTACAGACAGACAGACAAACCGACAGACAAACAGAGAGACACC
>LS046836.1:9320-30428 GCA_900241095.1 Acartia tonsa
ACTTAAATTTTGCTTCGACTCTTTCGATACTTTTATATTCTGATTATTCAGTTCAGACACTATACAAGTGTTAATGTCCGTTTGTCCTACCGTTTCAGTGCTTCTCTTTTATGGATGTTGTCATCCTTGTTTTATATTATAAAATTCAAATAATTTTATTCTCCATTCCAAATATATTTTGGTTGAATATACTTATTATATCTATATATTATTAACGTTTTTTTTATAATTTTATTCCTTATCCCTGAATATTTTAAACGTATATCAATAATATGTTCAACTTACTAAATTTTAAAAATAAGTAAATGTTTTCTAATTTTATGTTTTTGTAGACATGATTTGCTCTTTTTTTCTGTCTGTTTAAGAGAATATTTTGGTCTTTTAAGAAATGCCTTGTGTCTCTCTTATATTGAAATTAGTTTGGGAGTTATTTTTTTTCTTGATAAAACTTGATAAAAAGTAAATATGTGAAATTTCATAGACATTTGGTGAAAGTTATTTACTTTTCCCCCCACCCTCTTTCACTTTTTTTTAACTGTTTGCATATTAAGCTCGAGTTACTCTATACATAAAATGTATTTTTTTCGTCAAGGTGTGTGCGTCTTTGTTGTTCATTTAAAATAAAATTAATTAGGGAAAAATTTTAAATTCAATTTTTTTACAGGGAATTTTTTATTTTTGACCACAAAACCATATGTATTTAAGTGACAGAAAAAAAAGCAATTTTGTGTTTTATATTTTGTGATTGGAGATTGTCATATTTATTTTCTCTGATCACAAATAGCATGTAAAAAAAGCTTCATGTTTGGTCTTTTTAGACTTTTATTAATAGTACAGAACTTACAATAGAATAGTGTATCATATAGCTTTAAAGTATAGATCAATTTATAACAAAAACATGAATTTTTATACCCAAAACAACAACCCCAAACCTAATTAACAACGTGCACTCACCATTACAGAGTAATGAAGCAGCACCTCACCACCCTCTTGCTTGTGCTGGCCTGTGTGCTGGGCCACACTATGGCTAACAGTTACACTGACGAGTACACCTCGATGGAGGACGCCAGCGAGAGCAGGTTCATCTATCTAAACTCAACCAGCACAGCCACGTCACTGACCCTACTAGGTGCACTCATTCTGCTTGGTGTTATATTCTACCTGGTTTATGTGGGAGGATTCTTGTCCCCGGCAGCAGCTAATAGAAATGATTACAACTATAACCAGGGCTATGATAACCAGTATTATCAAGCAAGGTAATTGACTAATATAGCTTAGATTAATCATATTATCTCATTATATTATACCTCAGAAGAACTTAAAATCTTCAATCAGGTTGGAATTTTTAGTGTTTTTTAAAAAGTTATAAATATATATATATTGGATTTTTGTACACAAACACAATGAAACACCATCACAAATTGAAACCAATAGCCACTTCACTCAAATTTGCAATTACATGCAATACAGTCAACCTTCCACTTCTGTACCATTCAAATTCTCCCCCTCTGTCTATATACCCAAGTTTACTTGAACAGGACTATCATTGACTTTGAATAAATTTTTAATTGAATTTAGTAATAATTTTTCCTTGTTTCCTAGATATGATTCCCTATCTACTAATACTACTAACAAGTTCTCCTATCTCCTTATCATCCACAACATACCAACAATCCTCCCGCAGATTTAGCTCCAGAGATTTTAGCCATAATGGACCAATAAGATCACCATTGAATTTATTTTCACCTGAAATTAATTCTGTTAAAGAGCCACCTGACAATCCAGTCTTAAGTCAAAGAGCAGAGAGAAATTTTGTTCCTGTAAATGAGCAAACTGAACAGGCTAGTCCTGACAGAGATGCTAAATTTTTTACTCCTACAGCCAATGGTTTACCCAGTGGGGTACAAGTAGGGGAGATCACATTGGGTTCAAACCGGTTGCTGTACACCTATGTGAATGCATCAGGTTTAAATGCAGCAGCTGGAATAATGGTAGCTGGATTTATCCTTGTTGGAGGAGCTCTTTACCTTTTTAATTATCTATCTGGTGAACAAACTAATGGATCTGGATACAGTTTTAATGGCTTTAACTTTAATAAATCTGATAAGTTGCCCTCAACAGAAGTTACATATTGGGGAAACTGGGATGGATTTGATGTTTCAAGAAAAAAGCGGTGAGTTTTTGTCACAAAAAAAACACATTTCCAATAATTTTTCACTTTTATATTAAGCACATTACCCACTCTGTGTTGTTTCAATAGCATCAAAATGTTCATTTTCCTCAGCTCATTTTTTACAATTAAAATGGTCAGTTGGCCCTGTCTAGTTTTTAAATTTTACCTAGCATATTATTTTTACTTTTAGGAAAGTCTTTCAATATGCTAAAACATATCTTATTTGGCCTGGCTGTCTTTTGCACAACTGCAAATGCAACTTTTGAGACTGAAGAAGTTATCTATGACTATAATGATGCAAGACAAATTAGTGTCAATACAAATACAACTGAGGGGCAAGCTGTGATTGGTTTTGCCATATTGGCAACAATAATGGTCCCCTTCATTGTGTATTTTTTGGTAACCCAACCAGTTCAACGAAATAGGCGTAGGTCTGATCAGTATTATAATGATGGTTACTCACACCGCTATGCCAGGTAATTTCACCATCTAACTGCACAAAAGCACGACCTATTAACAAATAACTAGCTTAAAAGAGTTTGGTCAGTTGGCTTGATTCATAATCACCTAAAAGTTTCAGCTTAATTTTCAATTTTAGGATACAATGAACTCTATTGTTGCAACATTTATACTTGGCTTGATGGTATTTTGCCAAAAAGCAGCAGCTAATCAGTATTTTGATGAATTAGCTTCTTATGACTATGATGACACTGCAAGACAATTAAGCAATTTTAATGACACCAACACTGCTTTTGCTATTGGTGCTTCAGTAATTGCTCTGATACTTATACCACTTACTGTTATGTACTTTTTCTCTGCTTCACAATCTTCGCGCCGATATGATCAGACCCAAAATCAAGAATACTATGATACTCAATACTCTAATCGTTATGCCAGGTAAAAAAAAATAAGTGTAACTTCTACAGGTGAGTATTGTTGAAAGTCTTACAAAGAAAGGTAAAGGGTAATTATCTTTTTTTTGTATTATTATAATCATATGTAAATGTTTAATGTCTTCTTGGTTTTGGAGGTGAATGGTTAGCTTTTTTTGCAAGTTTTGGAAATGATAAGGTTTTTAATGGTGGCTTGAATCACTCATTGAATTTGTGGCTTGAATGTTCTGTTGTTTAAACTGAATGAAATTTCAGGTTTTCTTGTTAGACTTATGGTTTAGGGACCAAGGTTACCACTATTATTTGGTTAAGTTAAAGTATATGTAGTAGATTGGTCAAACCTATATTTGTCTGTTAACTTTACTTATAAAAGTACTTTAATGATTACTAGATTCTGATCAAAATACCATGATATTATCAAAATTTCCTTGAATTCCAGGCAACCATGATTTCTGTATTTGCTTCCATGGCCCTTGGCCTTGCCATGATCTGTCAAACAGTGGCAGCTAATCAACAAGAAATGCCTGAGTACAACCTTGATGATTATGCAAGACAACTTTATCTGAACAATGACACTAATGCCCAGATTTTGATTGGATCTGCTATTTTCATTACATTGCTGACCCCAGTTTTTATTATTTTATACCTTTACCTCACTCAGAGTTCTCAAAAGAGGCGAAGGAATGATCAGAGCTATAGTAATAATTATTACAAATATGCCAGGTAGAGAAATATTATTTTTTGGTAGTTGATTGGTTTGGTTAAATATTAAATAAATGATACAAGGTTTAGGATTATAATATAAGGTTTCAGTTGGTTTTTGGTAGTTGTAAGGAATAAGATTTTGATAATTATAAATAGAATTAGTGACTTATACTATCTGCTAGCATGATGTCCTATCAGCTTTTGCTTATAACTTTGCTTTATAATCACCAGACATTTAAAGAAAGTACATGGTCAGTGGGCTTGAATTACAACCCCACCAAATTTTTTCCTTTTTTTATAGGAAAAAATGAGTGTTGTTCAGAGTATAATTTTTGTAGCTCTTGCTCTTGCCCCTGCTCTAGTAGCCAGTAGAGGCTTGTATGAAGAGTTTGATACTGCTTACAATGTTGATAATTCTGGAAGACAAATCCTTGTTACAACAAACTTTACAGATCCAGCAACTGGCTGGTACCTTGGAGCTACTATAGCTGCGGTTCTTGCTATTCCCACAATTATTTTACTTCTTATTGGTCGTAATGTCTATAACAAAAACCGTAGAGTTGACAACCAGCATCAAAATTATTTTGGAGGATTTTCCAATGGTTATGCCAGGTATGAAAAAAAAATTTAGTCTTAAACGGCATGCTTTATAAATGTTTTATTTCTGATTCTAAAGGTTTTTATAAGTATATTGAAGCCAAAAAATTATGCTTTTTAAAACTGCTTTTGCTTATGACTCATGCTAAGAGCTTAGCATGGAACAATTATTGCTTATTCCTAAATCCACCTCTAAATTAACACAATATGGTCAGTTAGCTTGACAATAGAAGTATTCCAGCTTACATGTATTCATTTTTCCAGGAAAAAATGAGTGTTGTCCAAAGAGCATTTTTTTTTGCTTTATTTTGTTGCCCTGCTTTGGTAGAAAGTCAAGGCATACATGATGAGCACAACAAGTTTGCTTATGATAATCTTGAGAGACAAATTTCTACCAACTCCAATGATTCCTCCTTGTCTTTGGGTCTTGGAGTATCAATCATTGTTCTCTTGGCAATTCCAGCCATTGTTGTCTATCTAATGACAGCTGCAGAGTCCACCCGCAGGGCTGATAAGCAACAGGGATATTATAACAGATTTTCAAATAGTTATGCCAGGTATGATAATATTAATAGCTACATACATACTACATGGTCAAAGCTTTATGGAACACACTTTGTGTGTTAAAGATTACTTACTAAATTGTATTTCCCACCAAATAACCCAACACATGTCATAGACCAATAAAAAAACCTTAACAATTTTGGGATGATATGTCTAGCCGTTTACGATATTTTGGCGGACATTCACATAGACTGACAAAGTTATTGTTCTTTAATATGTAATTTTCCTCGTACTTAAACATTTTCAACATGGTTTTATTTCCCTATCTAATTGACCAAATTCTTGCTTAGATAAACATTTCATTTTTCAATTATCATTGTTTACTTTTGTGTATTTTTTTAGGACATTTCCTCATTGAAAGATCCTTTTTTTCTTATTTACATAATCTTTCATCGATTTAACCTTCCAATTTTGGCCAAAAAATGCCTCAGAGTTTTTAATTAGTCTGTTTTACTACTGCATAGTGTTTCTATAATATTATAATCTTTTATTATATTTTATGAACTAGTTAATTGTAAAGAAGCTCCACCTTATTTCTTTTGTCACCTTTTAATTCTGTTATAAATTCTGGGCTCTAGGTTTACCCATTTGTACTGGTTATAATTATAGCTATATTCATAGATTTTAATCAATTTTACTTATGCCATTTATTTGTGTACATTTATCATGATTTCGATTCCAGTTTCATTTATTGCCAATTTGATTTCTTTTTTATTTGGTAATACTATTTAACTAAAATTTATAGTTATTCCATGATTTAAATTAATTGTTTTGTTTAAGTCCTTTTCTGTCTAATATACAGGA
Source organism: Acartia tonsa (assembly GCA_900241095.1). Taxonomy (NCBI): domain Eukaryota; kingdom Metazoa; phylum Arthropoda; class Copepoda; order Calanoida; family Acartiidae; genus Acartia; species Acartia tonsa. The sequence goes on from LS046836.1 coordinate 15,057, forward strand.
TTATTAATTTGATATATTTTGATGCATTTTGTCCAGTATGGCTTCTAATCCGATTAATATCCTCTGGATTAAAACCAATTCCCAGCCATAATAAAATTTAACCCCTTATTTTGGCCTCTCGGGGCTAACTAAACTGGTCATAATATTGTAATTTTCCATTTCAATATCCGCAGAAAGCTGTCTATAATACGATTAGATAAATAACTATTAAACATTTTAGAATTCTGAAGTACACAATTTTAGAATAATCATTTAAGTAAATTGTGTGTAGGGTGATAAAAAACGGATCTTCTTGGTAAATAAGTCCTTGGGGTCCTTTGTTTGTATTGTGCTGTAGAGCATATATACACAGTCTTATTGACACGGTTCACAACTATCCTAGGATTAACAAACCTAAATCTAAATATAACTTGAGTCACAGCATTCAGTTATTTCTCGGGGCCTGAACTGTTAACACATAATTTTGCATTGTTCTTTTTTAATATTTTTTTTCTCGCGGATTTCATTAATGCTAAGCTATAAAAAGCTGGACGCGTGCTTGCTGTGTGTATTCATAAATTTTCACACTTTTGTGGTCATCTTTAATTAGCGGGTGCAGTTTGGTTTGCTTGACCTAGCTCCATGCCTTACTTAACTATGCTGAACCCTTAACCAACCCTTCCCTCCTTATTGCTTCATTTCTAATTATTTTTTTCTAAAGCTATACAACGTGAACTTGTTTAAACATTTCGCATTTCGCAACAATTTTTAGCCATCTTTAGTTTAAATATTATTATTCTATTGTGCATTTGTTTTAAGAACTTTGAATAGTAATAATGGCAATGTTATTGTGTTTGGCGGCAGCCTTAGGTTGTCTTGCTGGCAGCAGCCAAGCATATTCATACAATGAGGACATTAGCAGTGTTGGTGATTATAATTCTGGCGGTTACTATGAACAGGAACCAAGGTTCTTGTTTGCCAACTTCACCTCAGGCCTGGTACAGGTCAACACAACCATCCTGACCTACGCACTGCTAGCTGCGCTGGCAGGTGGAGCGGTCATCCTTGTTTTGTATTATTTGTACACGGCCCAGGCTAACACTGATAGTAGATATGGGTATAATGGAAATTATTATGATAACAATGGTTATTATGATTCTAATTATCAGCAGTATTATAGGTAATTTCAGTTATTGTTAGTTTATAGTTTTATAAAAGTAGTATTTAAATTTATGTTAGCTTTATGCCTCCTATTATTTTATAGTAGTTATCATAAAGACAAGTATATCGAAAGCTTGTAAGAACTGTTTTCCGCAGGAGGTAAAGTAGTCCCAAAGTTTTATAATACGTTTTCCTATTTGTTGGCTTAACAACTTTGGGGGCATTTATTGAATTTGGATTGGTTGGTTTATTAAGTTGTGTGTCCAAACGCTACATCCAGTTATTGTAATCTGCCGAAGGGGTAATTTTGTGTATCATTATTGGAGATACACACCAATTTATCAGCCATTGTCACTCTGACAATAAATGGTAGAAAACCTGTGTTTCATCTTTAATTTTTTCAACTTTTGGAAGAAAAAAGGTTTGCGTCTGGTTTATTTTTATATTTCTGTGGGTATGAATTCCAATCCTTGTTTTATAGTTGCACTAATTTATGTTTTGTTGAATATTTCTTAAATTTTCTAAATATTTTAATAAATTTCCCCCCTCTGATGTGAGAATAAAAATTAATAATTTCCCCTGGCTTTCATTTCCATAACATTTGTTTCACAAAAATAACTGTTTTCAAGTAAAAGAATTTTGAAATGCATTTTGATTTATATTACGTCTGTCAAATATTGAGTTAATTTATTAATATTTTATGCATTTTTGATAATTTAGTACTTTCATTCAAAGTGCCTAGTGAGTACAGACCCCCACCCCCCAATTTTGAAAATAAGTTGAAAATAATGGAGTTCTTACACCCAAACCCTGTGGGGTTCCCTTACCTAGCAAGGCTCATACCTGCGGTGCCCTAATCTACGAGTATACCTTGTACCAAATATATAACCTAACCTCGCATAAAGTAAAACATTAATATACAAAAATATACCAACCCTCTTAATTTAAAATCATTTTAAAATTAAGGGGGAGGGGGTTCTTTGCTAGAAAAGGCAATTTTAGGGAAACCATCATGAAATTTAGTGATTTTAGAATCATTTACCTTTTTGTTAAAATTTGAATTGTATGCATTTGGAAACAACAACTTTTATCTTCAACGTTCTAACCAAAAAACTCGCAAATAAAAATTACCATTAATTGCTGGGAAAGGTGAAGAAAGTAGTTTTTTTCTCTTGTGTCATTACTCATTCCCAAAACTGTATATATCAAATATATTTAAGGGTTCCCAATTATGTACTAGACAATAAGATAGCATTACAAACAAACAGACTCTAATTATAGAGCAGCAGTGCATAAAAAACGCCCATTTTTACGCAGAATTAAATTCCGTTATTTTTTTATTTATTGCCAACACCGGATTTCCTCGTCTATAATTCTTGATTTATATGTTCTTGCAAAATCTTCACAATCACTTTAAAGCCAAAAAAACCCATAGACTTGAGGGCAAGTACCTCTTTCTTGAAACCTTGAAGCTTTGTGTCGACTATAAATTGCTTATGTCGACTTTGTCTGATAATTTGCCTGATATTCGACATTATGAACAACATTAAAAAAGCATTATTAACTATGTAATCATAAACATTAAACTTTTCTTGCAAAAAAAAATTCTGTAATTTTTTTGCTGTTTTCAAAATTTACTTTGGTTAAAATTATCCAAAAAGTACAGTACGTTTCCTTATTTTTTTGCTAAGTCATTTATGTTACCTCCCTATTTTTTTCCAGGCCTATAGTTTTTACGCTACAGATATGGTTCGAAGTAACAGAGAACAGGAAATGGATGATTTAAAGAAAAATGCATTTTTAATTTATGAAATAAATTTACCTCCATCTTTTTGGAGTATAGACTCTAAGCCATATAGAATTAGTAATCATATAGCAAATAATCTTTTTGAAAATTTTGAAGGGTCTAGTTTTTTAAACATTTGCCTTAAATTGAAGTTTTTGAAAAAATAGCAACTAAAGGACAAGTATGTATTATTTAAGAGTAACTATTCTTAATCAGGGAGAGAGGGGATATTGAGCTGTTAATAGCACTATTACCCAAAGTTTTATAATATGTATCTTATTCGTTGACTTAACAACTTTAGGGACTTTTATTGAAATTTTTATTTGTTGATTTATAAAGTTGAGCGTTAACACGTTTCAACCATTTATCAAAATCTACAGAAGGGGTAATTTTGGGTTTTATCATTGAGAGTGTACATCAATTTATTGGCTATTATCTTATTCCTTTAGATTCCTGATTCTTAATGGATCCAGAAATATCCTATTTTTTACATTTATAAAGTTATTAAAGTGTGACTGTTAGACATTAGTTTTTATCATTTACACATAGAAGATAATTTGTAAGATAAAATTAGATTATATTGCTATATATCTATAGTTTTCTGCTTAGAATAGGTTAATTAATATCTTTTATATTTCTCTTTCATAATTACCTATATGAAATATAGATATTTTATTTTTATTTGTAATTCATTAAATGGGATTTGGCTTCTAAGTTTCTTCACTTGTATTCCTTTTTTTTATGTCATATTATTCTTTGCCTAGAAACACTTAATTACAATTGTTTCAAAATAATATCATAAATATAGTTTCCTAGATTTAGAAGTAGAAAAAGTAAATTTAACATAATTTTTTTATAGCAATGAATTTAGTGACCTAGGTTATAAATTGTCACATCCTTTTAATACGGAACTAGGATATGACATTTATAATATGCACAGTAGGTGTCTGTGTCTGTGTGTGTGTGTATCTGTACTCATGTGCTTGTGTGTGTGTTTTTATTAATATGTGTAAAAAAAGTCATCAAATATATAACTTTTGAACCATAACAAAAGTTTTGACCCCCCCCAACAGATAATTATCCTGTCATATAGGTTGATAATATGTTTAGACTGGTGCCATTATCATTTTTTATTCTAAGTACATAGGTTCTAATTAACTAGAGCAGCGTAGCTCTCTCTATACAAATGTGTATAAAAATTATACAATTTGAGTATCGTAAACATATATTTGAAATTTTGTAGGATTTCTTAGGATACATAGTTGACTAGTAGTAATGGATAATTTTATTCTTAATGAATTTTGTGGGTTATGTTACAGGGAGGAAGGTGACAATGGGCTGTTTATTACACTAGTCCCCAAAGTCTTATAATAACGTTTTCTTAACTACCTTGGGGTCTTGTATTGAATTTTTATTGGTTGGTTTATTTAGTTGAGTGTTCAAACATTTCAACCACTAATTGTAATCTACAAAAGGGATAATTCTCTGTATCATCATCGGGGATGTTAATGATATTATAGACCATTGTCTTATCCCTTAGAATCCCTGGTTAGGTTAACATTTGATTCCAGTTCTAAAAGCGCATTTTCTCACTATGAATAATTTCATCCTTGTTTTAAATATTTTGTAATATAAAATATTAATCTTTTTACTATCAATGAAAATTTGATTTGGAAGAATGATTTTAAGGATAATTTGTTTTATTGAAAGTTTTTTTTTCTTTTAAAAAAAATATAATAAATTATAATAAGGATATAATCGATATAATGACAATATAGGGTGCAATGACTTCCGTATTACATAGAAAAAGCAAAAAAGGACAATAGCAAAAAAAAGTAAGTGGATAATAATGATGACAGTCAGGACATAGGAAGGGGATATTTTATTGTTTGCAGTTCTTAAAATTTGAATTTCTAGTTTCAGCGCTTATATGATTGCACATCTGGCTTTAAACAAATTCAACTCAGGGATCTAAAGAGATAATACAACGGCGGATAAATTGATGTACATTCCCAATGATGATACACTAAATTACCTCTCATTTAGATTACAATTAGTGGTTGAAACTTTGGATACCCAACTAAATGAACTAACCAATCAAAATTCAATAAATGTCTCCAAAGTTGTTATCCAACAAATAAGAAAAGGTTATTATGAGAACTTTGGGGAAGGGGGTAATGAACAGGCCAATGTCAAATCCCTCATTAATAAATGTGCTAGAAATTTAGAACAAGTTCTTAACTAGGTCAAGAATATTTAAACTCTCATTTAGCGTCATTTGGTTTCTCTCATTAAAAAAGCTGAAAATTATTTCAGAAGATTTCATTTAAGATTTTTAATTTTTTAGTTTTAAAAATTCATGTTTCTAGAGGAAATTTAAAAAAAAAGATTGGATCTTAATGTGTTAGATTTAGGACAATTGTCTCATTAAATAATTCAAGTGTCCAGTACATGAAACTTTCACCAACCCTGTTAATCTGAGAACTTTATACTGACGCAAAATTTTAATGGTTTATGTTGGCCATACTGTTTTTTTTAAATTATTATCATTTAGAACATATCATAGAAATGATGTTATTTTATCAAATTGTTCTACTAATTACAATTATCTAATGTGTTATTTCGATGTAATAGTAGCATTAAAGTATAACAGGCAGAATAGAGGGAAAATTAGTTTTGATATTTTTATATGAAATTTTGTATTTTTCTTAATATTCCCAGGGGAGGAGGGGACATTGTACTATTTATTACGCTAGTCCCCAAAGTTTATTATAACGTTTTCTGATTTTTTATCTTCACAATTTTGGGGACTTTTATTGAATTTGGATTGGTTGGTTTATTAATTGAGTGTCCAAACGTTTCAACCACTAATTAAAATCTAAAGAAGGGTAATTTTGTGTATCATCAATTTATTGGCTATTGTCTTATCCCTTTAGATCCCTGGAATATTTACCTGATACGTTAATGTTCTTTTAAAAGGCATCATATTAATTGGATGCCGTGTCATCCTTGTTGGATCTCCATATACAATTTTATATGGTTCATGTGTTTTTTAACACGCTTGGTAACTTTTTAATTTTTGGCCTTGTTTTAAATGATATGTAAATGTGTGTCAAATAATCCCTGTCAACCTTTTGTGTTCTTATTATGTCGACAACACTCAGTACTTTATACGCAATTTTCAGAATAGATTAAAGAGGTATGAATAATGCTATTTGTTGGTCATAATGTCGATATAAAAATCAGGCAATTCAGATCTTAGTAACTATTCGATTTTATGTCATTCATGACATTGAAAATGATGAAATGCCGTATAGCTAAAATAATCATGATAACTTGCAAGGGTTTTCTTGCTGTTTTTATGTTTTATACACCTTTTAAAAACTTTTAGATTTAAAATTTTTTCATTTTCATTTTGAAAATTATTATATCCTAGAATCTATTATAAAATTTGCATTAAATAAATCAGGGTATCATTGTAATACTACCTAAGTTCTGTATTTATTGAATTGATTTTAAAAAGCCGTTTATTTATTATCATAATTATCTATGTTTATTTCTAAGTAAAGCATAGAAAAAGGTCATCATTGCAATTTAAAATTTTCAAAATAATTTTCCTTGTTATGGTAATTTATTTGTTATTAAACTTTCATTGAAAATATTTTCACTTGACCTTGCGTTGCTGCTATACGTCCATCTGTCTGTCTGTCTGTCCTTGTGTGTCTGTCATTGTCTGCGTGCCAATTTATTTTTTATTAATCAGGGGTATAGGGTATAAGTCAATTAGGTTCAATTCTCAAACTTCAAAATTCTGGATTGCCAATTTTATTGCTTGATTTGGGGGCCGGTGAGGGAGGTTTCAAACATTCTGAGTTGGGAAAAGGCATTATTTCGTGCTTTTAGTAGTAGTGGGGGGGAGAGGATATTTTATATTCTAATGCCAAATCCCTGTATTTATAGAATTAAAACAATATTTGTAGAACCACAAAAGTACTCATCCATCCATAGAAAGATAAACACATACGCAGGAACTTACGCAATACATATTTTAATGAACTTTGGTTAATTTATTGTATTATGTTTCTTTTGTAAACTAATTATATTTCCCTAAGGCTTTGTGGAAAAATAGTAAATTAAAACTAATGTGCTAAAAAGTGTACAAAAATGCTATGTTAACAATATGAAAAATTTCCCCAATTAAAATCCAACATGAACAAAAGTAGAATCGATAGGGCTCGGCAGCCGCGCATGATATGCGATTAAGCCACAAATTTAAACCCGTTTGGATGCTTTAAAATCGTTTTGAAAAGGGGGGAAAAAACATTAAAATGTTTGTCGACAGAGGTTATACAGGGCATAAAGCAGTTTTTATTTTTTAATACCACAGTCTAAAGGTCATTTAGATTAAACTCCAGCATTAATGATACCCTATTAACGATGAAAGTTATATAAAATTACAAATGTCATATGGCAATTGTTAAGATTTATTTATTTTCTGTTTGTAAACAACAAATAGATTTTATAATATAGACTACTAATGTTTTTTTTTAAAGGCCTGCATTTCAATGACATACTTCCATATGTTTAAGACTTTTAAACATAATAACTTCGTCAACAATTATAATCTTAGGTTATCCTTTAAGTTCAATTTAGATAAAGCACTTTAAGCAGAAAAAAAATAAAATATTTGGAATTTGATAATATCGGCTTTTGCATTATTTAAGATATAACTTATTATCTAAAATGACTACGGATATAAAATATCTAAAAATATAATCCCGTGTACCAAAACTTATACAGAAGATTTACTACACCTAGAGTGTTCAATAAAAACCCTCTAATCTTAATCTTCTTATAAATAAATTGCTTTCAATTCAGTGATTTCAACGGGTTAATAAACAAACATCTTCCTAGAAAATCATAGCTTCCGCTTCCAATATTATGTTTCAGATTTTTTATCATATTTATGGTTTATGGATAAATAGATAAGGAATTTTAATTGGAGGATTTAGATAGATAAGTGGACAGGATATCTTTATCGATAGATAGATAGACATAGAATCTTATTTCGAGGATTTTTATAAAGAAATGATTTTTATAAGGAAATAGATAGATAGAGGTATTTTATTAGAGGATTTTTATGGAGAAATAGATAGATAAAGGTTTTTTATTGGAGGATTTTTATGGAGAAATAGATATAGAATCTTAATTGGAAGATTTTTATGGAGAAATAGATAGTTAGAGGATCTTGAAGGGTTTTTTATGGGTGCTGTTTTGTTTTAGATTAATGAGAATAATCTTTTCTTGCAACATTTTCTCATTATTAAATTGAATATAACTTATATTTATTCAATTGTTGTTAATGTTGAATGACTGAAATATTAACGATGCTATGTCAATTGGTTTTTGTTAGAGGTTTTCTAAGTGTTATGTTTGCATAACAGTTCCTTCTTAATGCAAATTGTATTTTTAGCATTGTCATAATTGTTCAGTTTATGGTAAATTGTGTATTTAGTGGTATATTTTGAGTGTTTTTTTTACGCAAACTTATATGCTTTAAGTGTTCATTTACCACATATGCTAGATGCTTTGAAATAAAAAGGAAAGATGGAATATTTCTGTCATTAACAAGGTTATACACGTCCCATACTAGCTTAGCTTTTTGTTGGCTTTTCAAAGGCAATGCTAAACTTTACAAAAAAAGACAAGGGTAGAAGACAGAGAGAAAAAAATATTTTAAAAGAAAACTAACCTTAAAGACATACAAAAAAAGGCATACCTATAGAGCAAGCTTGCTACAAAAAACCTCAATGACCTTGTATGAGATTTTTCTATGTGATTGAACATAGATATTATTATCATTATTATTACAATTTTATTATTTGCTGTTGGTTAATTGTTAAACAGTTGGTTGTTTAAAAACATTTTGATGTAAAAAACAAGGTCTGAAGCATTCTAATTGTTTCTTTGATACACTAATCTTTTAGAAGAAATAAATTAGTGCCATACAAAAGATGTTAAAAGACAACAATGACAACTAATTTCATTAGTAGCGAAGATTGAATACATTTTGTTTTGTTATTAAGTAAAAAGTATTCAGATTAAGTGAAAAAAAAGTTTTGGTAGATATTACTTTTTTCTAAATTTTTTTGACAGACAAGAAAAAGAGCATTTCCATCAGACGAACGTAAAAAATATATCTGAACCTAGGCACTTTAAAAAATTCGACATCATTAGCTTTGTCTTTCCGTCTGTTTGCACTTATACATACATTTAAAAGTTTTTTCTTAATTTTTCAATATTTTTGTTTTTAGGTCTGCAGGTAGCAGCATCGACTTTTCCAACTTGAATGTCATCCAATGGATCCAGATGATGCAGGCAAGCAAACTTTTTTTTATGGCTACTTTATATTTTGGTCAAGAGGTTGGGGGCAAAGGGGTGTGTGTACCTTTCCCCCATTCATTTTGGAAATACATTAGATTACCCCCCTCCCTCCCTTTCCAAAAAAGTCCTTGTCTAGTCCTTTAACTAATTTAAATCATGTTTTTAGGAAATCTATGACAAATTTGACTACAACGACATCGAGTGCCAGAAGAGGCTGATCTGCGAGGTTATGCAGTCACCTGAGTACTTCGGAGAGGCCAGCGAGAAAGTGAGAACTGGATTTGAGTAAGTACTTCTTTTTCAAGTGTTAGGCAGTCGCCATGAAACATCCATAAAGCCACTATAAACAGCTAATGAGCCGTCTTTAAACAGCTAATATGCCGACAAGAAACAACTAAAAATAAAAAATAAGATTCATTTCTTTTTGTATCACATGGTTTGAATTACAATTTATGTATGTGTTTAAACTTAACATATTTAAACTAAAACTAGAATCTAATTTTTTTTTTTTTATTATAGATACGCCAAGTACCTCGAATTCCTGAGCATGCCCGATGACTTCAGGGAAATCCTCGACGAGTACATCGACGCCAGCGAGCGCGCCATCGGCACCAAGACCTGCCAAGAGTACTTCGACTGCCCCTACTCCCTGAAGGACTCCGTCAAGAGAAATTTCTACGGCAACGCCTTGTAAAACTTAATATTGTTGAATATTTATAATCGCGTTGCTTATTATGATCATTTTTTATAATATGCAATTTTAATTAAACATGTGAGTTAAGCGTAAGAATAACTTTTTCTTTAAAGTACTTTTTTTACGTTTTTTTTTAAATTCCTGGCTTTTTTGGTAGTACATGTTATTTAATTGTAGAAAAATGTGCTAGATATTTGTTAAAATTCTAGATAGGCAATGCTTTTGTTATTTTGTTATACAATTTTTTACGATGCAATTTATAAAAATCTAGAATACATTTTTTGTGTAGTACAAATTTTGTACTGAACTGATTTTTTAAAAAGTGTACTACTCGACTCTTTTTTTACACTTTCTTTCTTTTGATCACAATTCTTCTAAAGATTTGGCTCCTCAGCTAAACTCTAATATAGACTAATCCTCATTCTATAATAGTTTAGATAAAACTAAACATTTGCATCTTGTAACCTTGTTATTTTTGTTGAATTTTTGTTTCAATAAATCTGTTAACCTCTTTGAATTATTATTTCATTTATTTTTATTTGTTTTTTTTTAGAAAAAAAGCCTTATAGAAACCATTTCAATGTTTATTAAAGTTAGGCTCCAAGCAAAAATATAATCCATAAAAAGATTGAGTAGGTTGTATGTGCAGTTTCCCTTAAAGTACTTAATAGAGCAAAGAAAGTTTAGTTTTTCATGTGTTAGTGTTTTACTTTAGCGATTATTTTTATATTTAGGGCAACGCAAGTATGGACCATGTACGGCTATGCTTTAACAAAAAATACTCCATCCTTTAATTGATTTCATAAATAAAATTAGGGGGTGGGGGATTCTGTGCTGGCTAAGCTAGACAGATAAAATTTTTGGAGACCAGCGATTTCGATGTCCCAAGGGTCCTAAAAATTATGAAACGACGCTAAAATTAATTTTTAAACTGGTGTTAAAGTGAAAACTAAATGCCTTTTTTATCAGAGATGCAAAAACACTGCTTTAAGATTTAAACAGGCCATTATAACAAATGGTATAAAAACTTGGTGGCCTAATTCTGGATTAGTATCTTTAATGCTCGGAAAGAAGCTTAGTAAATGCTTTAGCAACTTAAAACTCTCTTTTTTTAAGAACTAAAAATCAAACAAGTAAACAAAAATCTAAGCATGGGACTAACTTTGGAAATCATGACTATTTTTTTAAGTTCGTCTATGATCTATAGGCAACGGCCTCTAACCGATGGTTTGTTGTTTTAAAGCCTACACCCTGCAGGAATCCCTAACTCTCCGAGGCTACCCCCTAACTGAATTTACATATCAGTTTTAAAAAGACGTTAACTATGTGATTCTCAATTTTTCAGGGCGGGAGGAAACAATGGGATGTTTAATACACTAGTCCCCAAAATTTATTATTATAAGTAGACTTTGGGAACTTCTATAGAATTTTGATTGGTTGGTAGAGTTCCAAAGTTTCAACCACAATTTGTAATCTAGAGAATGGGTAAATTAGTGTTCCATTATTGGGGATGTACATCAATGTATCGGCCATTGTCTTATCCCTTTAGATCCCTGCAATTATTTCTTTGCCAATTCAAACTTAAATTAATTAGGTAAAATGTTAATTGAAACAAAATAACTGTACAAGACATCCAGCTCAGTGCAGTGGTTGAAAAATATTATGTTGGTAAACATTTAATGATGATAAATTAGTTTTGGAGTACGTTTCTTTAACCATAATACGGAAACTAGGACAAATATTTTTATATTTATATCCAAGTTCTAGATTAACAAAAAGCAGCGACCCTAATTGTAGAAAAGTTTGATTTTAAAAATACAAATATAAAAGTGTAAAAAAATCAATTCAAATATTCAGGGGGAATGCTGAAATGTAATAAAAAGTACAATTAGGAATGCAGTTGGATTTTCTAGCACTAAGAATTGTGTGGCTAGCTTGCAACTGCCGCATTTTATGTATTGCAGGCCGGTTCGAACAACAGCATTGTAGCCACAGTTGTTTTTCGGGACGAGGTGCTCCACCCTCGCCATAGTGTTTTTCACTTCAGATTTCCACTCCAACTCCATATCTATGTATTTGTTAAGCCGCAGATACTTTTTGGCGGTTCCACTCAAGCTCAAGCGGAAAAAAACGGACAAAAGCCGCAACTGGACCCGGCTACACAGCCTCTGAGGATTGCCGAGCCTTTAAAAGAAAAATACTATGAGCCTAAATCCCGATTCTGAATCAATTACGCAACATCTAATAAAACGGTGTTATCGTATCAAATGAAGCTCAACTTTAACAAATGGTCTTCAATCATAAATATAAAGTAATTATTGTTAAATAAGCGTTCATAATTGACAAAAAAAAACTTACATTAAAGTAAGTTTTTACACCAGGTTCGATACTATATCTTCTTATGAAAAATGGTTATCCTATTATAAAAAGTTTGTATGTTTTTTGTCTGTAGCGAAGGATCTCGCCAACCGCTGAAACGATATGGTTTTTTTTACAGTGAAGCTTCTTGTAGGGGTGACACCTAGGGGGGTGTAATCACCCCCCTTCCTCCCGCCAAAGATACAAATACATTCATGCAGGGTATAGAGGAATGCATTGCACAGTATTCATAAAAAAAAGGAGATAGCATAAAGTGCCGCCAAAAAAAATGATGTCATACAATAAATTGACCAATGATTTTATTTAACTTTTTGATAAAGAATTGCAAATTTTTTTACTTTATTTTCTAGATTTCTAAATAAAATGAATCATCTGAAAAAAAGCACAAAAGTCTTGCGACATGTATTGTTGGTGCAAAGCAACTCTTTAAGTCTATCCGTCAGTATGGTCCATTTGTTAAAAAATATTTATGTCCTATTTTCAATAATCAAAAAGACAAAAACCCAATTTTTTTTACCTCCCCACTTAATTTTGATTTTACGCAAAGTTAATATTAGATTCAGAAGATTTTAATTCTTTAAAATGTTGTGATAGGTTGATAATCTCTTAATTCCCTTCTTGAAAATTCAATTTTTAGTGACAAAATCTTTCTTTTTACGGCAGACTGTTGTTTAATAAGAATTCGCCACCTTTGGACGTGGATTCATTTGGTAATTTTTTTAACATTAAGATTAATTCAAGGACAGATATTAATGGCTCTTTCCATTAATTAAACCATTGAAATATAAAGAAATTAGTTGAAATAATCTTAATATAATCACATGTGCAATACTGTAATTTAGGAATTAAGTTATTAATCACTAGCGGCTTCGCCATTCGTTGAGAGGGTGGAAAGTGATGTTATCACAAACATTTTTTTAAAAATGACTTGGAATTGGTATCCTTATTTAAAAGTAACAGGGTGTTTTTTGACTGTTTATCTCGCTAACCGCTAAATCGATGTGGTTCTCCTTTACAGAGAAGCTGCTGTTATGTCCAGGAAGGTTTATATCTATAGAGGGAGGATGCTATACCCCAAAAAAAAAACTATCTTGGACAAATTGTCCTTCCTCAAATTTTGAAAAAAGTGGAAAGTAGAGTTTCAACTTCCGCCCCCCTCCCCACTCCTCAAATGCCCCTAGAGGCCTCTATAGGCGTTACCGCAAGTATAAGATAAATTACTGAAGTAAAAAAGTCTTTTATATCATTTAATATAAATATTTCACAATTTCTTTATCAATTTATCTTTTTAACCAGATGTAATTATCATGTTTTTAGTATTAAACAAGGACAAATATGTTTACATATAAGATAGATAAAATAAGTGTTGACACTACATAAAATAGTAATACATTAAAGAAATGTTGCTTCGCCCCTAGCCTCTAGGGGAGGACGAGGAAGGTCAGAAAAAAACCTAAAACCACCCTAAAAAACACAATCTATATTGATTAGTAATTTTTAAGATTTATAGCTTTAGGCGAACAAACATAATTCTACTTTGTATTATAGATAGGATAGGATTGCTTTGCAGAATTAGAGTAAAACACTAGAGGGAGAAAGAGTTAAATAACTGTATCTCCCAATCGCAATCGTCTTGTGCAACTTTCCTATTGGGTCATTTGAAAATCAATTAATGGTATTGCTTATATTAGTTGTCTGTATATACATCTATACTATAGATCTGTTTTTGTAGATATTGATAGTAAAAAAGGCACAAGTTTTTACTTTTCCACAAATTAAAAAAAGAGGAGTCCTTTCTCGCGGTTAATGGTGATTATGGCTGCCTGCGTCGCAGATTGTTGAAGCTGCTATAATACTTTTGGTTTAGCTGTTTTAATTAGTATTACAGCAGTTTAAGCCACTTGTTGAGGTGGTTGCGGCTGAATGAGACTAAGGGCAGGTAACTGAGGCTGGCTGAGCCCTGCTTTCTCGTCATTTTATAATTCGCATTTGCATAAACGATTTTTGTTTAAGTTTTAAAATCCGACAATAAACTAACAAACCTATTGCCTGACGTTTGTAGTAACCATCATATAAATATTCTAGTGTTGAAGAGTAGCTCCACTACTAATAAATATCCTTCCACCTCTTTAAATGATATAATTAGGAACATTTTCATGGTGAGAATTGACACACAAGAAAAATTGTTTCTCCCGCAGCAATAGACGTCCAAGGAGGGGGGGCTGGGTATATACCCCCTCAATCTTTGAAACCGGCTTAGTCTCATCCTCAACAATATTTTTTTAAATACATCAGATTACCCTCCCCTCCCACCCTCCAAAACTTCCAACGAAATCCCTTATTTTACCCCCCTGAAAATAAAAAGCTTGGACATCCCTGACTGCAGCTACTATTTTATATTCGAAGAATTGCTTGTGGTTTCTTTTTCTTAAATTCCTTAACGCTGTATAATAAAAACCAAAGCTCCTCTCAATAGTACAGAAAAAAATTTAAATATACAATGGCAAGCCACTAAAATACTGGAATAGCTATTTATTGTATCGTATTATAGACAGCTTTCCGCGAATGTAAAATGAAAAATTATAAGATTAAAATTAGTCTTGTTAGTGCCGAGGGGAAACTTGTCTCTAATACGATGCTAGG
Source organism: Acartia tonsa (assembly GCA_900241095.1). Lineage (NCBI taxonomy): Eukaryota > Metazoa > Arthropoda > Copepoda > Calanoida > Acartiidae > Acartia > Acartia tonsa. The sequence continues at coordinate 30,083 of LS046836.1, forward strand.
CATAATTTTTCAGTATAAATGAGAACCAGTTCTAATCAAGCGGATATCAATCGGCTTCGAAACCATACTGGAAAAGTTTAACTGATTTTTAGGGACTGGTTGTTGGGCATTTTAGAAAATAAACCTTATAAGAATATTCGTAAAACTCAAAAAAGTTTCATATTTACGATATGTGCAGTGTGCACTATACAATACAAAGTTAGACGGACCCTAAATCAACTCCTCTCATTTTCATATAGGGTTATAGTTGCTACGCTTATATCTGTTCTTGTTAAAAGAAGTTGTATCAACTTTTTTGCTTTTTATTTAAGATAGCTAGCCGGTCCTTTCAGTAAGTAGTAGATGT
>LS046837.1:0-14928 GCA_900241095.1 Acartia tonsa
CTCCTTGGATATGTTAGTTGTTCTGTCAAGTGTGGTCATGAAATATGATACACGACGCAGCCAAAGTGTCCAGCTACTAAATACCGTCAATATTGGTCAAATGAATTTTTAAAAATCCGCCAAATGTTTTAAATTATCTAGAAATAAAAAATTAAATTAATTCAAACAGAGCAGTAAGTTTCTTTTCATATATTATATTATTCATATTGTAGATAATTTTATTGGATAATCAGTAAATGTTTATGATAATTTGTAAATTAATTGCAAAGCAAGTTATGTTGAATGGTGAATATAAACAGCAGTTAACAGCTATATTTAGTACAGTCCTAGTTAAAGAATAGCTGCTCTACTGACAATATAGCATAATTTGTATGAGCAAATGTCCCAATTAAGGTATAAATGTCCCATATAAGGGAGTGTAATGGTAGAATCTTATGGTGGGTCCTATATACAGTATACATGTATGTATGATAAGTGGCCAGACCAATAATTCGGTGTTCAATAAAGTCCGCGTAGGTAAAATACCTGCAAATGAATATTTCTAAAAATGATTTACTATTTTATCATCTTAGCAAAGGGAAACAATGCAGTATTTGTTTATTACAGAGGCATGCGCAAGCTAAGTAACCTCCAATCCCCTGAAAGGATTCTACCCCTTTCCCCCATGCTCAAGGCTTGAGTCCCTTTCTTTCAAATTAAAGTGCACGTACCTGGATTAATAGGTGCAGACTAGAAAGGATTATGGTTCATTAGTATTACAGTTAATAGCTTATGATTCTTTCTTTTTCTTTGCATGTATAAAAAGTATGATAAAAAGGCCCTTCTGTGGGCTTGATTAAACATTACTAATTCAAGGTGGTCACAATAAAAGGATTAACTTACTAACTTCCATCTTTAAAAATTTAGGGCAGTCTTCATTTTTCATATGAATTAATATTTTTTTACACGTTATAAAAACTACAAATGTATGTACTTTTAATACTTAACAATAACATCAAGTATCTACTATAGCTATGTCAGATGCATGACATTAATGGTTGCAGTATGGAGAAAATGTATTGGAGCAACTCATTACCGAACTAGTAAACTGCGGGCTTCCAGTGAAATACTCTGCAATCAAATGATTTTTTACTACAAAATTTTTTTTATAACTTTTTATTTATATCAATGAAATGAGTCTTGCATCTTGCAACGACTAAAAAAAAATTAAAACAAGCAAATATTATTCAACACACTTCTCTGAATATTCAAAATTAAGAAATCAAAAACTATACTCGACAAAGTATCCTATGAATTGTATATAAAATTAGATTCCTAGATCTATCATCTTGATTTGAAATAAATAGGACCATTCTAACATTGAACGGATAGGTATTCACACTAATACAATATAAATAATGTAGATATACATATTAATGGACAGGGATATTGAACCAGAAACAAATAAATCCTCCAAGTTTAGCGTCAGAAACATCAACACAGCTGATTCACTACAAAAAAAACAGAAAGCAATTTGCTAGCACACGAAAAGTGTCTACACCACTTGGCCCAGTTAGTTGTCTGGATTATACATCTATGCTTATAAATTTGGTGTTGAATATAAAAATGAAAAAAAAAATATTTTGTAGGAGTGATATCCCTTATTCTGTGCATATCTGGATTGCTATTTTATGTCTTCATAAAATGTACTTCCAAGATTTCTCCCCATAGAAAAAAAGTTTCAAAGAACATACACACATAAATACTGGCTACCGTTTTAATTGTTCTGAAATTAAAATTAATATTCTTTTAAAAAAGTTTGTAACCTTTCTAATGATAGTAAGAGGTGATAGGTTCGAATCTCGGCTTAACACCACGTCATAACTAAAGACTTTAAAAATGGTTAAAACTGCAGCTATGTAAGATTAAGGGGAAACGCCTTGGCCAAAAACAGCTGCAACACATTATCATGCAGATTTGGGACTTCCCGACAAAGATCGAGCAATTAAAACGTTTGTTGTTACTTAAACCAATACCCCTGGTGTTTAGACAGAAAAGGAGAGATTTTTCTCCGTTTAGTTATCCTTGGTTGTTGGACTTGACGTTAAAGTGTCATGGACAGGAGCCTCACCCGTATGAGGTAATTTATAGGAAATTTAAAACCACCTAAGTAAATAAGTAATACCTAGCTTTTATTATTAATTTAGGAATTTTCTTGGTTCAAATGTTGGTCAGTTATAAGTATTATTATGTAAACAAGAATGATAACGTTCTAGCGTTTTAGAACATAGTAATTACAATATATACTTAGTGCTTCCTTATAATTCTTTCCAACGACTTCAGAAATAAGGCATAACCAACAAGCGAAATAAATCTAAAATAATGTTTATGGGGCAAATGAAATGGTCGTCAACGACAACTGAAAAACACGTATGGGTTTCGTGATTTTTTCCCAAATTAATTTTATTTTTGGTTTAAGCTGCAACGACTTACTATTTCCTTCAACGAGCGGTTACGCCCCTAGCATCAAACAGCTCTGTATTTGAAGGAGTAAGGAAAGTAGGAAAATAGCCTAAAATCAAACTTAGATATAAACAGCCTGAAACCACCCAGAAACCTATGAAAAGCTTCCATAAAAGGGAAAAACTCAATCAGTAGTTGTCGACAAAAAAAAACTTACTTAAAAAATAGGATAATGTATACGTTTATCTTGAGTTATAGGCTACATGCAAATCTTGCAATGGCATACCTTGTCATACAAAGACTTGATGTAAAATATCTTTGCTACTTACAAAATAAACATTTTCGTGTTCATGGGACATTGACTCTTATAAATAACTCGGTCAACAATAGTTACAACTACAACAAGGACAATTATGTATATAGGTTGCCCAGCAACAACAAGTTCATGCATTTAAATAAACATTCAGGCATATTAGGAAAATGTCAATAGTTTGAAACATGCAGTCGGGCAAGCATACATAAGTTAAAGGGTAGCTTTGCTAGGTACTAAAACAATTATATGTAGATATGTAATGCACAAAGCACAAATTACAATTTTTATAGTTGTAATAAATTCCTAGCCACTTGCACTTCTAAATGATTTAATTTTTTATAGCTAAAAAAGATCATGTTGATAGTAGCGAAGCTACTTTATTTTTAAATTAGCATCTACTCTAGAGGCATGTATGTTATGTAATTGCTAATAGGGACAGTTTGCATTTATATTAGATAAAATCTACCATAATTATATTTTTTTATAGATAACAAAACGACGTTCATCCCAAGCAATACTTCTTATGTATATTCTTACACGTTCTATTTACTTGGAGGAAAAATTTACTTTTTTGCTTCCCTAAAACTTGCCGAATCATTTCCAAGACTTAATACCTTAACAAAGGCATGAAACTGTTTCATTTGGCTTAAGAAAATAGTAAAAAACATTCTTTGGATAAAGAAATATAGTTTATATCATTGTAATTTAATTTATACTTGGACCCAAATTTTATCAAAAAACGTTGAAAACGTTGGTTACTTTTACTCAAACTAGCAACTGTTTAACTATGAATTGTAATCTACAGAAAGAATGGGTAATTTTGATATGATTCAGTATATACGTCTATTGTCTTATCCCTAAAGACACCTACTTCTCCAACGAGCAAAGACCTAAAGCTGTGTTTAAGCCAATAGTAAAAATTTAAGTGTTCATGTTTAGAAATTTAAGAAGTACTTATTATTACCTAAGCAGTTAATCATTTTTCCTAACCATATAAGAAAATAGTAAAAAGCTTCTTAATTGTATTAAAGTTTACGCCTAAGCCTAGTTTACCCGTCTATAACAAATACACCAGCTTGCTTTTACATTTTTTTTCAATATAACAATAAAACCCCTTTGAAGAAGGTATTGCATCAATATTTTTTTCGTTCTCAAACTTCAATAAAATAATACTTATCATTTCAAAATAAACAAAAGGTTTCATAAGATTGATTTTAACATCTTTTGGGTATAAATTGATTTATAAAATGATATTGTAAATTTGCTTTACAAATACATAATATATTAGGTACATAATGTATAAACAGAATTTAAAAACTAAATTAAATTATTGATGGATTTTAAATTGTGTCTCCCCCCCCCTCTCGTCCGTTTTAGCACTTTCCTTACTTTTTTTCGATCTCGATCTTTTGAAAGTGACAAGTCATTAGAGAAGTTTTTTTTCTATCTAGCTTAATGCACGACTTCCTTTTATGAAAAGGGTTAAACCACCAAAGAAACGCGGAGTGTAAGAAAGGGGAAGGTTTATATAAAACTATAAAAAGGAAGGTATATTATAACGGAGGTATTGAAATCAAAGGGGAAATTGTCAGGGAGAGAGGGGACAAATACTGTTTAAATAATCCTTTATTCGCCCAAACTTTAAGAGTTTCTTCATGCACAATTTGGTATCTATCCTTTATTGTATTATCCCTTGATCCCTGGAAATATTGTGTCCAGCTAAGTTCATGAAATGGTGGACGAGTGAAAGGGGAGAGGAGGGGACATTCCTAATTTCATTTATAATTGAGTGTAAATGACTGTTAGGAAATTCTGCATTGAGAAGGAAGATTTGATTAATACTTCTGGTTCCAGGGAATCCCTTGTCTTTCTGGCTTCACGGCTGGGTACCAACTCACAACTTATTTCTATAAACCATGCTTCAAAGTTTTAGGAAAAATTCATGAAATTAGAATAAGTTAGGTAATACAATAATTCAAAAACAAAACTAGAAGGAATTAAAAATAAAATTGATACCCAGCCCTTACAAGTTTGTAGTATTTTTATCCCGGACCTTAAATAATTTTACTGGAAGAATATAATCCATAAAAATAGAAATTATACACATTTAATCTTTAATAAAGATAAATCCATGTAAAAAAAACCTTTGAAGATGCGTCTATTCTTCTTTAATGTGTCTGTAGAGTGTAGGTTATTTTTGCATATTGCAACTTGTAATTTTTTGAACTTTGAAAGATTTTGTTTTTAAGGATTGAGCTACGATGAAAAGAGGAATGAAAGAATTTGTAAGCAATGAAATTAAGAAGTTTCAATTGTCACCACTCTGGTCTAATCTGGTCCCACCTTCATTCCCAAACCAAACAGAGTTTAAAGCAACAATTTGCAAAAATAGAAACAGGTTTTCCAGATTTTAGGAATTCCTGACTCCTACATGCACAGTTTTATTTGTGAACAAGTAACCCTGAGACAATTTTAGAAATTTGATTTTCCTTTCATTACATTTCTGCGCAATTGTCATATGTTTAAATAAAAATGGTAACAAATACAAATATACCAGGTCATATACAGCCATAAACTGGAAACAATAAGGAGAAAAAAATTAAATGTGGTAAACAAAATTTTCAGAGAAAAGCAAAAGGGGAGGGCCGGTAAGACAAACGAACATTAACACTTGGAGAGTGTCAGCACAAAATTGTAAATAAATTAGAAGCAAAATTGCATTTTACAGGATATTGTTTCAGGACATATTTAAAGAGACAAAAGCAAAACTTTATAGAACAAGCTTTGCGTGACAAAAAGTAAATAACTTTAATAATAAGAAGCTATTATTAAATGACAGTACAAGCAAAAGATCTTGTATCTGCTAGAGCAGGACTGATAAAATTAGGTTTTATAATCTGTAGCATTAATTATAGAAGTTTATACTTATATTAATAGTCTAGCTGGATGAATTAATAAAACTTTATATAAAATTAATTGATTAAATTTAAATTTAGTACTTTAATAAAAAAATAGGGAAATTAATATTTAATTGTGATATTTAAAGAAAATTATCAATATAAGGAATCACATAAAACATATTAATAATCAACAAAACCTACAAAATATCATGTGATCCAAGCTTATTATGTGAAACCATATTGCTTTATCCTAACTGTCTTTAAAATAATGTGAAATAAATTGGGCAAAAAAAGTCATAGAGTACAAAATGTTTATACGGTAAATACTGTCAGTTTAAGTACAAACTAAACATTCGAGTCAAAACAAATTATGGCAAAAAATGTCTCAATATGTTTTTAAACGTGCTTTTAGAAAACTTTAAAAAAACTATAGACATATGACAAAGTGTTAGTTGTAAAATTATAGAAATGTACAAACAATAAAAAGTTATGAATCAAGCGTTTCAGTGTGGTATATGAGTGGAGACCTGTAAAATAGATAGTCAACAATTATAAAAGACTGATGGTTAATATTCTTTATAAAAATCATAAATTAAATTACTAGCTCTGGTACTCACACCCCTACAGTAACATAGTACTTGGCATGTATATACAGAAGTACAGTATGGCATTGTATTTCAATGCAACATTGAAAATAATACATTAAGACCAACAAAAAGTATTTTTTTTAGGATGTACAGTAGGATTTATAGGTTGGGAAGAATTTTAATGTTAGAGGGAGATTTAAAATCTGCATAAAATTTTAAGGATATTTTATAAAATTCGTTTTTTTGTATAATTCTTTATCTAAAAACGGAAATACAATTTAAGTTAATTAATTTTGACATTTGTGATAGGTGGATTGAAAACTACCTGTGCTCTAATTGGTTAAATGATGTACGACATTTAAGCTTCTCCAATCAGAGCACAGATAGTTTTCAATCCACCAATCACACATGTCAAAATTAATTCACTTAAATTGTATTTCTGCTTTTAGATAAAGAATTATACAAAAAACAAATTTTAAAAAAAATCCTTAAAATTTGATGAAGATTTCAAATCTCCATCTAACATTAAAATTCGTTCCAACTTAATGTACAGCCCTTAATTCTTAATGTATTTTCAAAAGTAGAATATGCTCTTGGTCTCTATACAATTTTACACAATACTACAAGCTCTAATATAATGAGGTTCATATATTAATTCCTCACTGTTACCTAGTGTGTTGTAGCATAGCTTTAATGTGGCATGGAAAAGTAATTTACCCACTTTCGTATACAAAGACCCATTCATATTCCTCACTATTACATAGTGTGTTGTAGCATAGCCTTAAAATGGAATAGACAAATAAACTACCCTCTCTAGTATACAAATGCCCTTTCATATTCCTCACTATTACATAGTGTCTTGTAGCATAGCCTTAATGAAGCATGGAAAAGTATACTATCCGCTCTAATATATAGTTACATAGTGTTTTGTAGCATAGCCTCAATGTTGCAAGAACCACACTCTCGTATACAAAGGCCCATTCATATTCCTCACTATTACATAATGTGTTGTAGCATAGCCTTTATATGGCATAGACAAATAAACTACAAGCTCTAGTATACAAAGGACTATTCATATTTCTCACTGTTACATGGTGTGTTGTAGCATAGCCTTAATGAAGCATGGAAAAGTATACTATTCGCTCTAGTATATAGAGGCCCATTCATATTCCTCACTGTTACATAGTGTTTTTTATTCTAGCCTTAATGTGACATGGACAATTAATCTACCTACTCTAGTATATAGAGGCCCATTCATGTTCCTCACTGTTACATAGTGTGTTGTAGCCTTAATGTGGCTTGGAAAAGGTTGGTGTGGGTGGAATGAAACAAATTAAAATAGCTAATTACTAATTATATTAATCTATTGATTGAAAGTTGCTTTAAACCAAGCTTAAAGTTGATAATAAACTTTTTTCACTGCATTTATTCCTAATAACGCACTCAAACATCATTTTCAAGATGAAATAGTGATGATTAAAATAAATTCAATTCATCTGTAAACTTTATTGAGTTCTTTATTTAGAAGTAATGCCTTTCTATAAATGGTGATAGTTTAAATGTATCATATAATGGTCAAAAATGTTTCAATATAACGTAAAAAATACATTAAAAAGTGGACTATCGTAATTAATCTAGCCAGAAAAGGTTTAAATGGTAAGGAAAATAAAAAAATTGATAAAGAAAATGCAATATTTTTTTTCTTATTAAAAATAAGTTAAATAAATCTTTTCTAATGTGAACTAAATAGGTAACTAATATATCTAGTTAACATTAATACTTTAAATCTTATCTCAAAGAAAACCACAAATATTAGGTTCAACTTATTATATAATTATAATTTCTATTATTAAGAACAATTAATTTATTAATTAGCTTCATTATAACCTCACCCCTGCCAATGGTAGTGATGGGGGGAGGGTTGATATGGGTGAGGGGCGCAGCAAGGGAGACTCCCAAGTGTTTACAGTGTCAGAACAATTGTCTAATCATCTGATAATATCAATGGGACGCTACAGGGGTATCCTACAATCATTGTTTAAACAATATTATCATCAAGCAGGCAACTGTGCAAAGATAAGCAGCCACGCACAATGGATTTACCTCGTGGCTTTCTATAAAACCTAATTGTCATCGCGAGAATCATTTTTAAGAATTGTAAAACTACATAAGCTGTAAGTTAATGTATGAATGTTTATGGGGGGGAGGGGTGAAAAGAAACATTTCCACCCTCTAAACATAACTAACATTTCCTTTTAATCCCTTAACTCCACGAATTTACAGGGATCTTAAAGGATCAGGCAATGACCGGTAAATTGATGTATATCACCAATGATTATACACAAAATTATTCCATCTATTTATGGTTGAAAGTTTGGACACACGACTCAATGAACAAACCAATGAAAGTCCACAAAAATGTAAATTCAACGAATTAAAAAGGTTATTCTAAAACTTTAGGGACTAGTGTAATAAACAGTCCAATGTTCCCTTCATCCCTGCTTAATTTCCCATTGAACTGTGCCCTTTTAACAAAATGGGATTAGTAGACACAACAAAAAGGAACTATTAACCAAACAAACTTTACAATCTATTCAGCTAAATAATGTTTGTGGATTTTGTCATTTCACATTAATATTATCAAAATATTATGTACTAGCGGTACCGCACATAACATCTAGGGGTGTATTCCAATAAACTAGGAAGAGTAGAAAAAAATCTAAAAGTTACACTTAAATCTATTAATAAAGTCTAAAACCACCAGGAGGAAGTTTCTCTAAAATAGAAAGCTCAATTGGTTCAGTGGCTATTAATATCTGAGACAAAAAAACTCTATACATAAAACGTCTACGAAGCAAAAAAATAAATAGATGAACAATTCGGGGTAAAACATAATGAAACAAGGATGACAACATCCATTAAAGCGAAGCACTAAAACGGTAGGACAAACGGACACTTATATAGTGTCAGAACTGAATAACAGAATGTAAATGTATAAGAGTCGAAGCAAAATTGTAAGTAAATTTGTTGAAAAACTGCTTTATACAGGATAATGTTCATGGATATACATACACATTTAGGACTTGATTATAGAGTTGCTTCGCTTATAACATTATACTTTGTTGTCCCAGGAATCAATATACCAAAAATCAGATCAATCGGATGATTAGATCACATAAAAATTTGTTTTTAAAAAGTAAAAAAAATCAACATGTTTAAAATGGACGTACGGAAATTTTGGCAATAATTAGAGTTGCTACGCTTTCTAAATCGTACCAAAATTTGAAATCGATAGGACAATTCTAACATGCCTAAATTAACGAAAAACGCTATCCGTTACGGACGGACGGACGGACCAACCCTAATCATAGAAAAGCTTCGCTTTTAAAAAGGCATGTAAATTAAATTTCCCTAAAGAAATATTATAGCACAAACGAAGAAGCGTACAGAAAATGTATTTTATACAATATTCCGTTATCATTACAAACCATGATTAACAGATATCTCTTAGAGCAGCCGAGTAAATGCTTGTTAAACGGATGGACAAATAATGAAAGGTAAGGAAGTAAAGGCACTATTAACAAAAAGTCAATATTATCAGATATTTTTATTTCTAAAATAAACCTTTTTACATAAATCTTACAAAAATATCTATGTTTAATACATAATGCACATTAAAGCCAATCTAAAAGTTTTTTCTCAACAGATTTTGTCTATTTTAATTCTGTAGAACAGAAACATTTTAGATTTGACCAAATAAGATTTAAGTAAGCGTAATCATTTAAATCAACTACAGTAATAAAAGCATATTTTAAGCGTATTTGTTTCATTTTAAGGTACAAATTGATTTAACAAATGCCATAGGTACAGTTATACATAGTTTAAATCTAAAAAGTTATTTTCATTTAGTTAGTTATAAAATTATTAATTGAAATTACAATTTAAAATTACATAATAAAAGTGTTATTGCTAAAATCTGGAATTATTTCTTTCCTACAGGAACAGAATCTAGAGCAGACAACAGCTCAGAATCATCCATCAGCTCATCCATGAATGCTTCCTTAGTTTCAGCCGCTGCCTCGGCCTGTGACTGCTGGCTGCCGCCGGTCTGACTATTCTTGTTGTACACACTCACATGGGTGGTCTTGATCTTGTTGCCACCGTGCAGGCCGTCAGACTGGTTGTTGCCCAGCATGTTTCTGGACTCCAGATACCATTGGTTGGGATGGTTGGTGACCCCGGTGGTCAGGTCACGCGCGTGCATCGCGCTGAAATGCATTCCACAAGCAACCTAAGAGAAATAATTATTCTTTTTAAAAAAAGCATTTAAAAAACAAGGTGTTTCACTTACCCTTTCAACTTAAAAAGTAGCGGTTGAACCCCTAGCGTCTAGGGGCTCTAAACTTTAAAGGTCAGGGAGCCTAAAACAACACTTAAATCTAAAAATAAAATAGACTAAAACCATCTAGGGACTTATGTAAAGCTCCACTAAAATAGAAGTTATGGAAATCTTACTATAAAGACGAAAAAATCCTTACACTTTATATAACAGGATAACCTTATTTTCATTACTTACTTTTTACAATTTCAATAACACATTTGCTAATGACTTCACTTGCTCCCAATTATTTACCAGAATTGAATTATACTCATCATTCAACAGTCAAACGGGAGTGATGTACGCACCACAGATTGGCAAGGATTAAATACCTGGAAATGTCCTTCGTTGACTTTCTTCATGATAGCATCCAGTTCAGCAGGTTTGATACCCTTCTCTAATTCTTTCCTTAGGATCTTGCCCTCGTGGTGTCTGAAGGGACAGCCGTGGGATTCTCCGGCACCCACGTTCTCCATGATGATGCGCATACAGTCCCAGGGTTGCCAGTTCTTCTTCTTTCCTTCCTGTAAAATAATAATATTTCAACAAGGATGTCAACATCTATAAGTAGCGAAGACAAGAATAGAATTTATTGCAATGTTTTGTAGCGTCTCTATTGTAAAACTATTTCAAAATTATCCTTTCATATATTCTCTTAAATAATAATAAATAAATTCGACTTCTATTCTTGTCTTAAAACTTTCCAATCACTCCAAGTATAACCTATAACCTTACCTCTAAGAGGCTTAAAGATACATTATTGGAAAGGCCAGTAGTACTAAGAGTAGTAAATCTAAATAAGATTTGTTATTGACGCTGCAATTTCAAAAAACTAAGGAAATTTTAAAAAAAATATTTTGAACTATTGTAAGAAATCTAAAAGGAACTATGTCTATAGAGAGAATGTTTTACAGATCTTACATGATATAAAAGGTGTCACATACCTAATTTAATTTATCGCTTGATTTAACACAAAAAGTAATTCTGGCTAACTCACTAACTTGCAATAAAACTCAAAGTTTAACCCAGATCTAAATCTTATGACATGTGTAGTATGAATGAATATAGAGCGCTAATGCTTTCTTTAAAAAAGGACAGCATGACTTAAAAAAGGTAATAATGAGACGGTATAGCAAAATATTGTAGATTTGCGTCCTAAATCATGTGTTTGGGCAAGAGGCTCCATGTTATTGCGACTGCTTAACATGATTTATCGTGTTGCTCCAAGTTGCTATACGGCTGAACGTTGAATTGCACCTTTACGGGATTCAATCCATTTTACAAAATAGATCTTAGACAGACAGATTAGGCTAGGTTACATTGGGTTATTTAAGGCATTATACCCAAGCAAATGTTTATCTACTGCAAGGTTAAACGCCACCTTCAGAGGCTAGGGTCTTGGATGCAGTTTAACTAAGTTTCATCTCATGTAGGTGAAAATGAAATGGAAAAGAAATTCTCCTTAAATTTCTTCATCCAATTCTTATGACGGGTGGGATTATTATGTTCTAAGCTTCTACGTAAATTAAACTTTCAGTAGCAAATATTTTGATATTAAGGAAATATTTTGTAACTAGGATCTATGATTGAATAATTAACAAAAGACTCCTAGAGGTGAGGAAGTGTAAAACAGTGATATAGGGATATTACAATGGAAGAAAAATTATTCTTTCTTTAGTTATTACTAGCGGCTACGCCCCTAGAGGCCTCTATCTAGGGGCACTGGTAGTAGGGTGAAAAGTCGACCTAATCCCATTTTAAATTTAAGTTTCAAAAGAGTTAAAAATATTTTTTTGGGGGGAAGAGGGGTGAAGAAACCCTTTTCAAAAATAGTTTAAAACCCTCCCAGGACCTATAAGAAGCTTCACTGTACAGTAGAACAATTTTGGTTCAGCGGTTAGCGAGATCTTTCGGGACAGACAAAAAAAGCTTACTACTTTATATAATAGGATGTGTCAAATTCTGCCGTTGAAGATGTAAGGGTTGTTGTGAAGAAAAATTTATCTGCCATTGTCCTCTCCCATCCTATGTGTTAGCTAATCCAATCAATTAAAGATTTTAGGAAAACCATTGGCCAATACTTGGTTACATTCACAAATGGATAATTGTGTAGGTATCTTTTATATCATTAATACATAATACATTTAATATTTTTGTAATGCCTCTGTATTGTTAATAATATCATTAAACTACCTAGAACATAATTCTAATATATAAAGTAATAAGCTTTTTTAGTCTGTAGCGAAGGATCTCGCTAAATGCTGAATTGATGGATTTTCTTTACAGTGAAGCTTTCTATAGGTCTTGAGAATGTTTTAGGCTATTTCGTTTTTAATAAACAAGTCTGGGTTTGGTTTTAGGCTATTTTGTCCCCTACAGTTAGAGAGCCTCTAGATACTAGGGGTGCAGCCGCTATTACTTAATAGATTAACCTTCCCAATTTACAAAAATCAATTCATTTACTTCACTGATACAACTTCTCCTACTAATGTAATTAGTGATTATAGAAATCACCAATTAAAAGAGATAGGGAAGGTTTTCAGGAAGGGGGTGGGGAGAGGGTCGGAAGTCGAATGGAAAGGGCTGAAAAGAGAATCATTAAAAGGAGGGAAGAAATATAACTAAAGGTTATTTGGGGGGTGTGAAAAGTAACAGGATGTATTAGCTAGAATCTAAAACGAAACTTATTTGATTTTGTAAAATTCTGACTATCATTGCGCAATGCGCAGACTATTTCATTCCCCCCTTACATTTACTTCTAAGAATAAGATAATTAATTTAAAATAAAATTGAGTTTTTTTTTACTGATCTTAAAAAATTAAATGTTAAAACGGCATTAAAATTCGAAATTTGCTATTTCATTGATTAGTTACTTTTTTATTGTTAATAATTTTTTTCATGAATAAGACTATTTCTAATTTTAAAACTTAAAGGTCACTCACTTGCTTTAAGCAATTTGTTTAAATCACAATAAAGATCACTGCTAAAATATTTGAATAAAATTCACGTTTGATTATAGAAAAAAATATATAACATATTTGTCATCATAAAAAATGCGCCTTTTTTAAAACCTCTCCTTCTAGTTTGCTATCCCCCTAAGTGATACTAAGAAAAACCAGGGATCTCAAGGGATAAGACAATGGACAATAATTGATTTACATATAATTATATAACTTGCGATCAACAAAATTACCTCATCTGTAGAGAATAGTGTAGATATTGCTAGTATGTACAATCCAATCAAATATGATAATAGTCCCATAAGTTTTAAAATAACGAATGAAAGAATGTGTTTATAAACCTTTGAAGACCTTTATAATGTAAAGTCCAATGTCCCATCCCTACCTATATAAATGCATACCTTTCCGTAGTTGTATCTGATGCCATAAGCATATTCCTTCTCAAACTTATCCACATCCACCTCTCCCCTCTTGGTCAGCTCTGTACGCCAGAAACGGATGGAGTCCTCCAAGGTCATTCCAATACCTGAAGAATAAAAATAGTTTAAATGAAAGCTGATCATTTCCCTGTAAGTATGTCATGATGAGAGAAGCAAACTAGACAAAAGTACTTAAAATGTCAAAATACAGTATTCAATCGTTAAGTACAAAAGAAAATTGGCAACCATACTTTCAGTAGTAAAAAACATAAGCAGGTCCTTCTAAACAAATATTGAGAAAAAGGGACCCAACATGAGAAATGCAAAGAAATAAACTTGTAAAGGGGGGAAAAGATCGTTTATTTTGTAAGATTTGTAGAAAGGCACAAAAAATTATCATCTATATGAAAACATTGTTTCGGAAGCAATCGTCCTTGTTTAAAACTGTTTACCTTTAAGGAAGAGACCATACTGAATCCTGGCCTTGTATTTGAGATGATGTTGTCCGGTCAAGGTGGAGTGTAGTGACTGCATACACATGGGGAAATGTGTGTCTGCCATGTTGGCCACCTGTTCTGGAGTCACGCGGTCACCTGACTTGTTCGAGCCAAAGTCTTCACCGGTATACCTCTTGTCCATGTTCTATAAAAAAGTTGAATTTGAATAATAAACCTAACCTTTTATATACAAGTTTGTGAACAACATGTGCTAATATTTAAAATAAGTAGAAAAGTAAGTGATAAATAGCAAATTCTTATGTTTTAATTGAAAGCATATAATTTAATTATAAACCCCGAACAAACATATTATGCAAATCTGAATTTTCAAAATAGCAGCTTTATTATTCATTTAGGATGATTTTACAATAAATATGAAATGTAGATGCCTCTTTTGGTTACAAAATTCCACTGTTATTTTTTAATTAATCA
>LS046837.1:15028-25173 GCA_900241095.1 Acartia tonsa
GTATTTCCCCCAAATGCTGTTTTTGAGATCTTGTGCTTTATTGGTGCTGATTAATTAAAAAATAACAGTGGAATTTTATAACCAAAAGAGGCATCTACATTTCATATTTATTGTAAAATCATCCTAAATGAATAATAAAGCTGCTATTTTGAAAATTCAGATTTGCATAATATGTTTGTTCGGGGTTTATGCATTTAATGAAAAGTTATAACACAATAAATAGGTAAATATATTTCGTAATTGTTAAAAATATTCTTAGAAACCTTAAACAAAAACTTGAGATACCACTTTATAATGGAATTTGAAAAATCAGATGGGATAATACTTTACCTGTAAAAGACTAACAAGTCTTCTATCCTCCTCAAGAACAGGAAGGGCACGACATGTCAAAACTAAAAAAATAAACAATACATCTTAGTGAAGTTTTTTATTTAATTCTTAAGCTACATCATAAGCTAAAAATATTAGACAAAAAACAGAACAGGAAAAATCGAACAATAAATAGTATCAGACTGACATGGTACTCTTACAATAAAGAATCTGAGCTAATAACAAAAGAAAAATATTGATTTTTGACCTTTAAATTGAAATATTTTACCTAGATTATGGGAAAGCTGTTGTCTAAAGACACCAACCACAAGAGAAATCAGTTCTTCCCTTGGAATAAATGCGTATCCCCCGCGCACCAAGACCCTGCGTGCACGCACAAGATCCATAGCCTCCAGCCACGGCACTTTGTAGAAGTCGTCATCGTTCACTTTGTGCGCAGAAATGCCGCGGTTTGTTCCGTTGATTAGGTCTTCACCTAATGACTCTTTCTCTTCCTAAATATTTTTGACAATGTAACGTAACATACTTGTTTGTTTACAATAGTAAACATAAATTACAGAATGTTTACAAGATTTTACAACACACAATATAACAATTGAATAGTGTTCCCTGAATTATTGAAATATTAAGATAATGGCTACCTGAGAAATTGGTTCGTAGACAAGCTTACAGGCAGACATAAACTGGTTCAGCAAATGGGCATTATCCTGAAAAGAAAGAGAATCATAAAAATTTATTTGTACAAATTCGATGAGAGACTTTTTATGAGAGAATCTACAAAATTAATCACCAGATAGTATTAGGCGATATTCTTCAAAATATTTAGTTACATTTCATTGGAGACAGGGTATCCCTGTAGCTCTAGGCCCCCAAAGGGTTAGGCATCAAGAAAAAAAATAGCAACCCCCTATTTTCCCTTTTTTAAATACAGAGGGAGTTTCTGTGCCTTATAGGCTTTTTGAGGAAAAACCGAACATTTTATAAATAAATAGAAGTTAACATGTATATGTATTCCATATTTCTGCTACTCTACAATTTACACTCCTGTATGAAGAAATTTTGTCACCTTGAATAGCATCCTCCATCTAAATCTAAACAGATCTGTTTCGTGAGTAACATACCATCTTCTTAGCTCATCTGACCTACAAAACAAATATATCTGTTTAAATATGAAATAATTGGCACACTTTACATTTTGGTAGAGTAGAAAATAAAGAATGATATTTCACCTTATGAAAAAAATTATTTTTCTTTTATTTACCATGCTGTTAATTCATATCACTTTCTATATTGATAACAATTGCATCATAAGATTGTAGATAAAAATAAAGAAAAAATTTTCATTTTGTCCAAATAACATTTTTAAATAGTAAAATAATTACCTACCAAAACTATGGATTGAACCCTTCTTTCAAGGACAAGGGCCAAGGTTAAGACAGGAGTTTTTCTAATCTGGCAAAAAAATTGTATCTTATGTAAAAATTACCTGCAGTAGGCCAGCCTAAGGATAAAATGGCTAATATGATCTCTCTTCCTATTCTCAATATGCTTGGCCTTCTGCTGGACACCCAGAGTGTTGGCCAGGTCATAATACTCGCTCAGGTTGTGCTTGTCCAAGTCATCCTTGATCTTATCCGACCACTCGCTGCTGAACTTGGTATTGCCACCCATGTTGTGCTTCTCAAAAGTTCTGATTAAAATGTTTGTTAATATATAATTTTAGAAGAAGAGCTATGGGTAATTGTCTTTTTTTTCAATGATAAATACTAAAAAAGTAAGAATATGATTTGATTACCTTAAAACTTTCAATCTTTCAACGGCCATGTCCTCAAAATCTTGAAGTGAAACATCACAATGTGGAGGCCTGTGAAAAAATATAATGATAGTAAAAGGATCAAAAAATTAAAATACATTAATAGACACCAAAAAAAAGACTACCTAGGTAACATGATTTACAAATGTAGCTTCAATTTATTTTGATTTTTAAAAATATGTTGTTTAAGTTTCATTTACCTATCATACATCTGAAGGGCAGATGGATATTCTGAATCCTGTTCAGTGTACAACCTGGCAGCTGTTCTTTGCTCGCGAACGGTCATCTTTCGACCTGTTTATAAAATGCATACTTTAATAAAGGATTTTCAAGATTTCTTTCAGCTAAGTAAATTCATATTTTTGACTAATTACATATTCTTTTAGAGGCAACCTTGCCATATTGATTTAATTTTACCGTTTGTTATAATCATGAACGTTACCATTTTACAAAAATAATTGGGATTAAACATTTATTTAACCATGCACTGTAAAAAATTCACATGTGTACAAGCACAGGACTATGAACTAAACTCCCTCCCTTCCACCTTTCATTCAATTTTCAGTAGAAACTAGGAACTATGGAAAGAAAAGTATGTATTACATATAATTTAAGAGCTATAACTTCTCCTTCACTAAAATAAATGTAAGGGTGCTCCAATTAGATCCATAATCATTACCTGGGGTTCTGGCCATAGGCCTGTGTACTCCCGTTGGAGTGCCTCGCTTCCCAAACTCCATTTTTTTTATAAATCTGTCAAAATACAAACATGGTTAAACGTAATTTAAGAACAATTACACACAGTATAAAGAACAAGAAAAAAAGAATGAATTTTCAGGCTAACAATTAGTTTTTTTGATAATATACAATTGTTTTTAAATGTCAATGTTTTTTTAAGAACACGGACATGTTGACATGTTTTTCACAAGTATGAATATTTCTATCAAATCAATGGTTTTTCACCTGGTTGTCAAAAATGCATGGAAAACAAAGAATTTTTCTTATTTTAATTTAAAATTTCTTTTTGTGTCTCAATTTTGTCTAAAAATCTGCAATATCAATGGATAAAATGAACTGTTATAATTAAGAGAATTTGATTCCGGAAATGGTCCTATATATATTTTATGATCTTTACTAGTTAGAATTAAACAAAATCATTTTAACATGAAGTTTAAAATTTCACAGGCAAAAAAAGTTTGTTACATAAAAAAATATTACAATTACAAGTTGATATTATTGTTGTTGATTTTAGATATTATGTTGTTGGGCCAGGAAACTCTGAATTTTCACAAGAAGCTCTTTCTTCACAACATCTGGCACTGTCTGGCGGCCTGAACATGGAGGGATATAACTTTGTAAATATGTATTTCAGATGTCTATGTAGTAGATTCAAAATTAACTTGACATAGGAAAATATGCTGTGCCATTTTTTTCATTAGCAATAAATAAATAAAATGTTTTTAGGCGTTCCGAATTGTGATAACAAACTTTTATTCTGTCATTTGTAGAATACACATAATCAAATGCTATCATAAAGTCAACTTTTAATACATAAAATATGCAAGTAGTGGGGATTTCATTGCATAATTTCTAGATAAGATTACTGATGTAAGGTTTCAAAATTAATCTAAAATCTTGTGAACAAACTAATTTAGGGTAGCCAAAAATATCATAAATCCACCTACCCTTTGGTGTAATCTCTTTAACGAGATCTTCTACTGTCAAACTGCTCAAACCCTTATCTTTGATCACCTAAAGCAAAAGAGTCAAGATTTAATTTAAATAAGAAAAATTCTTATATTAAGGTACATACCTACATGTTTTAATAAAAAAAGTCGTTTTGATTCTAAATTATTTTACTCACCTCTTTAGCATGAAGCTTTAATGATTCTTTCCAACCACATTCATTCAATCTGTTTCTTAAATGTTCCTAAATTAAATGGACTAAATTACTTCAATCTTTCATTATCTAAGACAAAGGGTTTTTTATTATTTTGTACCACATGCTTCTTATATACGACACCTCTTTACTAAATCTTCAAATATTCATCAAACCAAGTATTTCTTCAATTCTTGACAATGTTTGAAACCTTAATTTACCTTTTCTCTAAAAAAAAAAGTTGTTAGCTTGTTATTGCTGCCCGCCCTTCTAATAAACATTATTGTTCTTGTTAATATTTCTTCTTATTTCTTAATTACCTTTAGTCTTTCCTTTTCTCCACTCTCAATAAGTCTCTGCTCAATGGATGTCTTTACATGTGGGTCCATTTTTAAATCTGAAATTATATAAAAATCAATATCAAACTTTATAAAATGGGATAAAAACAAATAAAAAAATATAGTCAATCATTGTCTCTGCATCTCTGTTGATCTATTTGAACTGTTTGACATCAGAGTTCTGGAAATAATTCTTCCTCTCTAATTCCATAGAAAGTCTATGGTCTTCCCATGCCTAAGTTAACAAATATCTCATGTAAAATATGACAATTGTGATTATTTTTTAATGGGGCAAGTTTATAATAATAAAAGAAAAAATTACAATTTAAAAAACTTGTTGAATAAAGCAAATTTGCTCTCAACGAAGATTGTTTTTTCTCAGTTAAAATATTCTAAATGTGAATTACATATCTAACTTAACACTTTAAAATATTTATTTTTGAAAATGATAATTAAAAAGCCTGCCTTATTGTCATACTCTACAGAAAACTCAGGTTCTATTACCCAATTTTTTCTTGGATCTCCACAAACTAGAAATATTTAATTATAGAATATTCACTTTTATCAATAATGTAATCCTTTTATATGAAGAAGTAAGGTTTTTTTTGTCTAAAGCTTAAGCTCTCATTTTTAGGTTTTAGGAAAGCTTAAATTAGGTTCCGGAATAATCTTAGACTTTTTACTGTCTGTCCCCATCTAGCATCTTTGAATGCAGTGCCTCTCTGTGCTAGGGACTTCCCCAACAGTCAATTTTCTTCACAGCATAATAAACAAAACAAGATTAGGTAGATTCTTTATAGAAACGAATATTCTAAAATGTTATTTGCCACTTACTGTATGTAAAGCAGGGGAAAATCATGTTTAACCCTACCTATCGTTCTCACAGACAATTATATGAAGAATTATATAATAAATGCTTTCCAGTTAAAAAATAATTTAACATTTGTAAAAATTACCCAAAGTTGCTCTTTCCTTGCAAACAGCTTTAACATTCTGAACATCAGAAGACATGTATCTTATGGCAAAACCTATGATAAAAATTAGGAATAAAATGCCATGGACTTAATCTTATTCTGCAAGAAAAACATTATAAACTTTTAAATGATAGGTGTCTAAAGGAAAATAAATCCTCCTATATCTTATCATTGGTTACCAAAATATGTAATACTGGCGAAAGATCCTTTAGAAAATCCTGCCCAGGACCAATTTACATTTCTGTTGAAATGAAAAACTACATTAAGTCAGTTGAGATCTAACAGACTAAAAAGCTTACTACTTTATATTGGATATATTATAAAGAAAAACATTTTTTAAAAGTAAACCTATTCTATCATAATCTGAAGTGTTGGGGCCACTAGAATGGACACATTTCCACTGGTGCAAAGATGCTTGTCCGGGCTGCAAATCAGCCTCACACAGGCCATTACATTCCAGTAAAGGATCTATAGGTATAAGAGGATTAAAATATTTTTAGTTTGGAATTAAACACATTTTTTTTTGTTAGATTAATACAAAATAACTATATATATTATTCATTAATGAAAATTACCTAGTGTACTCTTTGGAATAACTTGTCCTAAAGACAATAAGTTTTCTTCACTTGGTAATTCTTCATGTGGTAACTAAATAATACTTATTTTTAAAAAAATGTTTAAGCAAAGGTAAAATACCTAAACTAAAGGAAGAAAAAAAAGATGTAAGTTTGCCTGTTTATGTTGAGATTCTGGGATAAATCTTAAACAACCACTCTCCTTTTTAGATGAACTAAAACAGAAGAAAATGCAGGGAGAGGGGGGACATTGGGCTGTTTATTACACTGCACTAGTCCCCAAAGTTTTATAATAACTTTTTCTTATTTGTTGGATTAACAACTTTTGGGACATAAATGAATTTGGATGGGTTGGTTCATTAAGTTAAATGTCCAAACGTTTCAACCACTTAGTGTACTCTACAGAAGGGGCAATTTTGTATATGATCATTGAGGAAGTACATAAATTTAGATTCCTGAACAAAATGTCTTTTTATCATATAAATTAATCTAATGTATACCTCATGGCAACCCAAGCAGTTAAAACTTTGTCAGAAGGTTCTAATCCTATTATTCAAACAATTTACAACATTATTACATCATAGTTTATTTTTGTATTTACTTAAGAGTTTGACAAGAAAAAATTGCCTGAATAAGTCGAGTCTTGGTGCCATGAATAAAAACCTGGACTTCCTTTCAACTTAATAATAATCCTATTTGTATTTGTTCGTGTATTTTTTGGCATAATTATAGTACAGGAAAAAATTCTTTATTTTTGCAAGTATCTTTACGCGGAAAAGTGTCACTGTCTATAATAAGAATACGATGATAAAATAACTATTATTCAATGATCTCTTTAATAATACCATTTGAAAATACAAACTTACTTTCATGTTGATATCAGTAGACCAACATAAAATATTGTCATCATTTAAAGCCTCTTTTACAGCTTCAACTTAATTTAACGATTTTAACAAAAGATTAATTTAATTTGTATTTAAATCAATTTGATGACATAAAAGTATTCATAATAATTTACATCTACCTAATATTGGATTATTAACAAGATTTCTAGCCCATTCTCCAACCAAATGTAAACGAAATCTAAACATGATCTTTTTAAAAAAGTTGTGTTAAATTAATTCTAGTTTATTAGATATTTAAATTTCGATGATTATTTTGCAAAATTGATAACTGTGCTTGTAATTCTACCTATTGTCGCCAATAAGCCTTCCATCCTCTCCATATGTTTGCACAAAATTGTCAAATCATGCCTATATTTTTTTTAAATTTTAACAAAACAAATTAAAATTTATGTCAATGATTCAATAAATGAAAAAATTGCATGTATACCTGAATCTAACATTTCACGTAATATTGAATAAATCTATTTCATAATTTTTAATTCATTATGGGTTGATTTCTTGAGTTTATTTTGTAAACAAATTGTTTTATTCAATTCCTTTTCAAAACCACCAGAGGAAAATAAATCAATCGGATAATAGAATCCGTTTTTGGAAAACATGCTTCTTATTGTTGCCATTATAATTCTGAAAATAAAGGTTTTCATATTTGATAGATATTATTTATGCAATTTCATTATCATCATAACAAAAAACATGTTGTGTAGGTACATAAAATCATTAATTGTAAAAGTAAAATGATAAAATTGATGCAATTTTAGCTTGAAAGTAACAAAAAAATGAACATTGAACAATAAAATTGTAAATATCATGCAATTGTCGTTTAACTTAATAAAATATCTATATAAATGCAGAAATAAAGGATAGTAAGTCTTTAATATTTTAGATATATCAAATTCTCTAAGCCTAATATGACTAGTGGTTTGTATAACACTATAAGGTATCACAAATAAAGTCGAAAAATTATAAAAATCAATATGTTGCTTGATAAGGTATATTAAAATCAACTATAATTGATGCTTTTGTGATATAATTTTCCAAGTATCTAATCACAGTCTAATTTCATAGTTTTTATGGTTTGGAATAATATGTATGAATTACAAATATGCAGATGATACAACAAAATTCAGACTGAATAATGACTTTGTTTATTAAGTTTGAACCACAGGATGGCAAATAGGAATCCTGGCGGACTGTTGACATGATCTTGTGCAATGTAGGCCTCCACTTCAGGTATGGTCATCTCTTTTACTCGTAAAAATTCACCCTAAAATAAGAATAATAAAATGTATGATCTTACGGAAAACTAGCTTGCCTTATATCATTCCAAACGTAACAAAGTTCCCTTGTAAATTTCTAAGATTACTTATGCAAAAGGGAGTAAACACAAAGGACTATAAAAATATTTACGGCTATATTAAAATAAAATTTGGTGAAATTGTTTACAAGTAACGAGTAAGAGTGTATCACAAGTTTTAGTTAATTTATGCTATCTTTAACTCATGAAAAATTCCCTATTAAATCTAAATTACCTCATGTGCTAATCCTCCGCCATCGCCAACTTTCATAGAATCTTCAACCTCTGTGTAGAAGAGATTCTGTTGACCTCCAAAGGCACCGACTGACCCAATAAATGTTTTCATTTTCTCTAAAACAAACAAAAATTAAGTAAATTTAACATACCCCAGTCTATAAATGAATCTGTTTGATAAGTAAGATAACTCAAGTAGCACAAACAAACAACATTTTTTAGAATAGGATAAAATTTTATCTTCAGGTATACTTTGGTCTCTATCAGTTAGTAAGTCAAATCGGCTTATAATCCTGTAGCAACGAACCGTTGGACGGTAGACTTATCCTGGTTATAAAGTAGCTGCGCTACTTACAAGGATGCCTACCTAGTTTATTTGGTTCAACTTGATAGCCACATTCCTCAAATATTTCCTCACTAGCAGTCTGCTCTGGTGTCAGATTCTAAACAAGGACAATTATATTCATTAGTAGGTATGAAAAAAAATAAAATAAATTAGGGGATTTTCAAATTTAATTGTACAAGTATCAAGTAAACATTCTGTAATTTTATTTACAAAAAATTTTCATCAAAGGGTTTAAAATGCCTTAATAATCATTAAATATTGATGATTTAAAGGGGTCCCAATATTTTTTTAATTGAAGAAACACAATTTATGTTTCCTACATTTATGTTTTTATTCTACAAATAAAAAAAATGATAATGCTATACCTTATCTCTAATACCAGCACAAAGTTCTAATGTAATGCCTCTTTCTCCGTCCACATTTTCCCAGGACTCCCCAATATCAATTTTTTTACCGGTATTTGTGGATTCCCTAAATCAAAATATAAATATGGATAATGAACATAAATTATATCCCTCAAAGTTTTAAACCAGTTTATGAAGCACATAATGGTCCCAATAGAAGTAAATATTTAATGGTTTATTTGAAAAAACTATTATACCTGGAAGCAAATACTGGAGGACGAAATTGTTCAACAAACACAAAAACATTTCTAAACAACAAAATTGTGTTTGATCTAATGAAACTTAATTTTACAATAAATTGTGATCGTAGCTAAACACGCGCATCCGCTCGTTGTAAATGGGAATTTGTAGGGGGAATGCCTTGGTCCATTAACAGGCGTAACTCATTATTATGTACAGTTAGGACTTCTCAGACAAAGGTTGTGCAAACAAAGGGTTAGTTGTCTGTTACTTAACTTGATATCCTTGGGTCACGGGTGCTATAACATCGTATCCAATTAATAGCGGAGGATGCTCTGGATTCTCTAGATAATCACTTAAAATTCGAAGGAGAATATGGCCCTTACGAGGTAAGGTAAGGTAGTTTTACAATATTAAGAAAAGAATATTTACCTTGTAATATTAAAAATAAGTATGGCGACGGAGTCATGGCCCCTGACACAATCCCATATTTTCTCCCGACTTCCTTGCTTTAATCATTGTATAAATAGAATGTTATACAATTTACAGCGCAGTAATTACTCTAAAACTATCATATCTATGATTCTGTTAGACTGTGAACCTTTGCACAGATGAGTGAAATGCAGGGTGTCGGAGCCGTATAATTTTGATGCGGCTCCGGCTCCAGATCCGGCTCCTACCTTAAAATTAATATATCAATTTTTGTTCATTATTGAATTTGATAAAATAAAACAATTAATATAAAACATTTTGCTTTTATTTGATTAAAGCTATATAAAAGTAGAAGGATGTGTATCTATTTGTTAAGTAACAATAGTTTTTCAGTTTATTATATGGAAATAGACCGTTGCCAAATTATAATATTACTTTAAA
>LS046843.1:1953-11957 GCA_900241095.1 Acartia tonsa
CAAAGTAGCTTGATGTCTGTCTGTCCGTCTGAAGCTTAAGATCTCGGTAACCACTGAACCGATCGGATTCTACTCTTCAGGGAATATACCTACTGGTCCTGTGGTGGTTTTAAGCTATTTTCTTAAGGGGGTGAACACCTCCAACTCCTCCAAAAACAAAAAAAACATTTTTTTTGTAGGAGATATCCTGGGTCCTTTTTTTGTAGGAGATATCCTTGGTCATTTTTTTTTAAATTTCACCTTAACTTTTTTTATCATCTCTTGGGGCAAAGCCCCTAGAGGCTAGGGGCGAAGCCGCTAGTTTAATAAAAAGTAATTTAAACCATTAAAGCTACTTTTTTAATTTAGCCACAAGTTTTAATTAAAACATTAGAAATATGTAAATTTTATTATAGCTTAAACTCTCTTTTAAAGTGTAGAATCGGGTTTACTTATAGAAAAAGATGGATTTGGCATAATGTCGTAGAGAGAAATTTCATCATTGACATTATTTACGATTTTTTTTATAGAAATTTATGTTTAGAATTGGAGGTGAAACCTTGTTAAAAGTAAACCAATTTGGAACTTGGGAATATGCTCCAAGTCAGAAGAAATCTGTTGTCCATCACAAATATGGATCATATTATTCACCAATAACAAATATTTAATTTGACAATATTATAAACAGCAAAAAAATAAACATTTAAAAATCACCTACTATTTTTTTAAACAAAAGTTTGAATATATTTTTTATATCTAATGTTTAAACAGAAAGAAGTCACGAAACCTCATATTTTAAATCATTAGATATTTTAAAGTGAGAATGTGTCTATCTGTCGCTTAATTTCCTAAACGAATGACATTTCAAATTTTCAGTGAATTTTTAGATTTGTAAGTTTTAAAGAAGCAAAATCATTATATGATTCCCGACAATTTTTAAACTATTTCTAAACCTATATTTTAATTTTCAATATTTTTTACTTATGCTATGCTTAAGTTTTAATAGATTCTGTAAAAAAAATAATAACGGCAACATTCATGAGTAGCTTTGCTCATTGTTCATTTTAAAAGTCCGATAACTCACATTAGTAGTACAAGAGAAAAATACGTTTTCCTGTTGGCGTTGTATTTGAAATCATAGAGTATCCTCCATTTACAACTAAAGAAAGATATTTTTAGCCCCTAATAATGTTTTTCACTCAACAGTGTCCTAGTTAAACGGGGTATTATACATACGGAGCTCTTATAACCTCTACAAATATAACCTTACCCACAATAATTAACAAAAAAAAATTTTTTCTTTAAATAATTCGTCGTGGTCCAAATACGATATGAGAATTTCTTTGGAATATCCTCCCAAAATAATACATGATTTTGTTAATATTTCTAATTATCCTATTTGGCTAATAAATAATTATACCTGGTTAATCCCATCTAGATTCCTACATGTGATAAACTCATTACCTGGCATCAACAAAAATAATGTTGCTACTCCTCCCATTAAATAAGTAAGTAGCGCAACTACTTTATAGTAAGGGTTAGTTTGTCTTTATGGTCGAAGGGGCGTATGGAATTTTTTTTTTCAGCTTCAATGTAAGGATTTGTTTGTGTTCATTCTTTTAAAGATATGTTTTATATCTAAAAACACTTCAAAACTTTGCCAGTCAGGCGACGTGACCGGTTTTCTGAAATTTTTATTCTCGTAAAAAAAGGTTTAGACCTCAGACTTTGTATACTTGTTGGATGACTCATCTGTGTTAAAGTAGATATAAAAAAGGGTCAGATAGACGAACGAACAATTTGAATTGTTACCAGCTTATACCAATAACGGTATTATTTGGAAAAGCTTAAAATCAACAATAGCTAGCGAAATGCTCCGCTCGACTCTTTCTTGTGATCCGTTCATGCGGAATTTTTGTCCAGACCTTTAAATAATGTTAAATATATAACGCGTCGTTACTCTATATATTATTTAATGTTCGTTAGTCTGATTCCTTGAGGTTCGCTTTAATGTATGTTGTCATCCAGATTATATTGATTATTTGCTAATGAAAATGCCAAGAATAAAAATAAATACCATAAAGTTTTATTTATCAAATTTACAAAAATAATATATAATTAATTTTAGTTTTAATGATCGTTTTTAGAAAAATCTTCCAAGACCAAATAAATTTCCAAAGGCTTGCATGGCTTCATTTCCTTTCAGGTGTTGAACAGATCCATCAGGACCAACAAATGATCCAGCAAACACAGGTTTTCCAGTGGCGGGAGGGGCTGCAGGACGCGCTTTTACCTAAATATTAATAGTTGGGTTTTGGAAGTCAATAATTAAATTTTTATTTATGTATTTGTTGATTTGTGTTGACTGTGTATAGGGTAAGGTTAAGTTTTTCTTTTTGGTGCCTCACCCCTGCGGGTTCGACTAGGTACTTTGTGGGAAACTTCCGCAAAAAAAATTATATTAACTAACTGAAAAACTTACAGAAGGTTCGGCAGCCGCTGGTGGCTTGAGTGGTACTGAATCTGATAAGACTCCACAGACAACAACAAATATGACCACAGCTTTCAGCATTCTACAAATATACATAATTAAATATAAAAACGAATGACTAAATTAAAAATTATTCTAAGACATAAGGGATTGATACTAAAATTATGAAAGAAATTAATTGTTAAAAAATGAACTTTAATTACCTTAGATGTTTGGTGTTCTGTTAACTTTATGAAACTGTCTCATAAAATTTTAAATAAAATTAAAATAACTCCGCCCTATAAACAGTTAAATATCCTCCCTTTTCGGTTCCTTCTCCTTTTCTTTTGTCTACATAGGTTGACCGCCGCTGTATTGATCATGGTTTAAGGATAAGAAATCAGATAACGGTTTTGATTATCACCAAAACATTAAAATTTCATATGGTTGTTAATATTTAATACATTGTATTTAAGCATAATGACATTAGAATTGAGATATGTCGGTAATATGTCAACATTTACCATTTTTAACGGAGCACTAGGAAGATTAGCATTAACTTTTTTTGGATGATTTACTGGAAGATTTTTTTCTCAATGTTTTTCAGTTTGATGATTTTACTTCTATTTTCTTGATACACTATTAGTTACAGCATTATGGTGGTTAAAAATATAATTTCTAAGCCTGCCATTAATTCATGTTAAAAAACAGCGAAAAAAAAATACTGTTTGTAACTCCTGGTAAGTGCAAAAGTGTTTTATAAACAAATTTCACTTTGGACAGATATACGCATAATATAGATTACCTGATAAAATTTTAATCTATATTTGCTTTGCCCCAAGCATCTAGGGGCTCTGTAAATTAGAAGGAAAGGGAGCCTAAACATCCCAAGATGGAGAAGTAAATACAATATAAAAAAATAGATTTAAGCTTCGGTAATCTTCTCTAAAAGGTAGAACATTATCCGTTCAGTGGTTTGCGAGATCTTAATAAACAGACGTAAAAAAATTACTACTATTCTTAAATAAATCAATAAATATTCCACTTTATTAGAATTAATTATTTCGTTTGATAACCCCAAAAAAATAATGACTTTGAAATTTTTAAAAATTGATTACCACACACATGATAATTATTAGTCATTATCGGTCAGCTTATTACCTGTGAGACAAATCCCCTCCTCCTCTAAAAGATTGCATCCCCCTCATAATCTCCTTTTCAACTTTTCCCCCTTAATCTTCACTTGCATACGTGTTATTTCTCATGAATTCAGGTTTTTTTTTGACAAGTTTGACATTAATCTGTCTGAAATGGGTGGAGTTATACCTTGAGCTTGGGGTATAAAATGAACATTACATGCCTGTTTGAATCAGTATTCTTTTGGTATTTCAACTAGTAATATCTAAAGGTTCTAAAGGTAAGCAAAGATCTCTTTATCTTTTAAAATAAAATAGTAATTTTTGTCTTTGGTAAAAGAACTCAGAAATTGCTTGTCCAAATATGTAGGTTCTTCTTAGAAGGGAAGTTTTTATATATGTCTTGTAGATTTTTTAAGCTATTTTCCTAACCTCTACCTCTCTCCACTAGTTTCTAGAGAAAACAGCCAGTGTTTATATATTATAAAGAGCAAATTCTAAATCCATACTTCAATTACATCTTGACTGACTCATTCATTTGCTTAGATCTTTGGCGATTTAACATAATTTAATTAATCTTTTATTTTAGAATGAATATCCTTGGAGGCCTGCTGGCTTTGAGCATATACATTACAGCTGCTATTGCTGCACCCTTCTTTCCTGGAGGTGGATTTGGAGGCGGTGGAGGTGGGGGCGGAGGTGGAGGAGGCTTAGGAGGCGGGGCTGGCTTTGGATTTGGTGCCGGATTTGGTGGCGGGTTAGGTGGGGGTGGTGGTGGTGGGGGAGGAGGGGGCGGCGGTGGATTTGGTGGCGGATCTGGATTTGGTTTCGGCAGTGGTGGTGGATTTGGAAAATAGAAACAAATACAAAAATATATAACTAAAAAAATCAAATTTATTTATTTTAAAATTTATACTTATTTTCTAAATATTTAATAAACTAATCTATTCATTACTGTTGTGTTTCTTCTTAAATATTTGAATTCAAATTATGGTTAACATCTTGAAAGACTAGAGGCGTAATAGTTTCTAAACATATTAATCAATTCTTAGTGACTTAACGTAAAGCAATCGTATTATAAATAGGTCTACATAACCCAAAGACTAAACTTTTGCCTCCATCTTTAGTTTGTTTTTATGAATTAAGAAACAAAGTCTTGTTTGTCTTGCAGAAAAATAGGAGGCAAGCAATGCTTCTTCTGGTGTATTATTCCTTCTATAGATTGGTTACATAAAAACTTAATTATGAAAAATAATACTGTTTCAATATTTAGCTCGTTCATCTAGTAATAATTTAAGAAACAAAATAAAAATAATTTCAAACTCTAAAACCCAAATTAGACAACATTCTTATATAAAAGTAATAGAATGTCTTTGTGTACCAAAAGATCTCGCTAATCCATGGACCAATCGGACACTGCTTTACAATGAAGCTTTTTATGGGTCCCATTAAGTATTTAAAGGCCTCCAGGGGAATAGACGGTTGTAATATACGAAGTAACTGAAAAACTCTAGTATAATTCGTTTGATATTTTTTTAGTTGAATCCCATGAACATCTTCTCCATTGAATTATCTGGCCTGTTTGTCATTCTGTAATGCTGCATTCTAAATAGTTCTCTCTTTCTCTCTCTAAATTATATCTAAATCTTCGCCTGTAATACTGATGACAATTAACATGATCTGCCAATACCAGACGTTTTGTACATTCAGTGGTATTTTTTCATCAAGTAAGGTCCATCAAAGAATGTTGCCTTTAAATTAAAGGTGTTCTTACTTTCTAGAGAGTGTTATTTTATAGCAAAACCTCTCTACTTTTGGCTTGATAGGCCAGTAGCCAAAATTTATCATTAAAACAGGATAAAAAAGGAATGTTAAATTTGAGTTTAGAAAAGAATCTAGGAAAGGCAAATTTGAGTTTAGAAAAGAATCTAGGAAAATGGAAAATAATATTTCCTCTACAGCTATTATCGAGTTAAAGGAAAAAAATAACTTTTTATACGATTTCTACTATCTTAGCTATTGGTAAAGATAAATTGTTAGTTATTAGTTATTTATTGTACCTAACACTAACACTTTAAGCAAATATTTTAATTTTAGAGTTGCTATGGTACTATCTCAGCTGTTTGTAAAGATAACTTGTTATTTATGCCTAATGATTTTTTCATGCACCCAACTCTATTAGTAAATTCATTAATCTCCGCAACTTTTATTCTTAAGTCTGAAAAAATGATGCCCATTCTACATTTTTAAAATTCAACTTACTGCATGTATTTTTACAATAAAAATACATGTAAAAAATGATTAATACTAACAGCCATAGGAAAATGAAGTGAAAACTATAATGTATTTCAAGCTATACCAGGTTAAGTTATTATTTTGAGGTTTTCAAGATAAAGTAGAAAATGTAATTAGCGAAGCTTATAATTATAAAAACAAGGATGCCAACATCCATAAATGCGAAGCTCTGAAATGGAAGGATAAACAAACATTAACACTCGTAGAGTGTTAGGACTGAATGAGCAGAATATTAATGCATAAGTCCAAACAAATCTGTAAGTAAAACTGCTTAAATACATGTTACTGTTTAAGGATATACTTACATTTTTTAGGACTTGATTATAGAGATGCTTTGCTTCCAACATTGTACCTTGTTGTAAAAGGAATCAGTAATCAAAAAATCATACGAATCGGATTATTCTAACATACAAAAATTTGATGTCAAAAAAGTAAAAAAACAGCATGTTTTAAATGGACGTATGGACTTTCTGGTAACAATTATGAAGTTGCTGTGCTTTCTAAATCGTACCTAACTGTTATAGGAATCAGCATGCAAAATTTAAAATCGATAGTACAATTACAACCTGTTTGAATTAACAAAAACAGCTAATCGCTATGGACATACGGACCCTAATTATATAAAAGCTTCGCTTTTAAAAAGAATAAGAGCCAAGTGTATGGAATAACAAAGTAATTAAATAATAGAAGCACATTGTTCATGGAAAACTTTACATGAAATCAGCAACATCCATAACACATCAGCTATATTTCTCTCCAAAAGAATATCCATCTCAAACAAAGCATATTAGACGGATCGACCGACATAGCAATTTAATAGTAGATATGCATTAATCAGCAATTTTTTATCAAAAATAGCCTTTTATCTTTAATAGTAGAAGAGAAAACTATAAAAAAGAAAAAATTCAATTACACCGACGGACTCAGTGAGTTTTAGATCAGAAACTTGTTGGGAGACATAAAAAAAATTAAATCTAAAATATTCCTATCAAATATAAAATTATATAAACTTTTACATAAAAATATGATATTATTCCGTAAACCATGCATGTAGAAAATTATAAAAAATTTTAATTGTAAAAAAGGAGAGGTATCTAGAGAAATGATTTGGGTGCAAATTGGTCGTTGTCGTTGACAGGGAGAGGTGTTCTCATTAAAAATACACTGCCAAATTTACAATTAGAATCTTCATCTAATAAACAACGATTTTTAATGTGATGTTGTAATAGATTGTTACAATTTACATTTCTGTGAAAACATTTGGCAATCACTGCTGAAATTTTGTTAATCCTAGAGTTTGACATTATCAACTTTTTTTTTCCACAGGATGGGAAGAAATTTTATCAATATTGTTTACTAAATATTATTCCCTATCCTTGATCTCTGCTGCTTTGAGAGGGGAGTGTTCATTACTTGGTAAGGTTACGAAAAACCAGCGAAGATAAATATTGTTGGTATTCTTCTTTTATTCTTTTATAAAATTAACAGAATGTGTATGTTTGTGATATGGTTCTCAAACACAGAGAAGCTTCTCATAGGTTAAAAAAGATTTTATAACTATTTTGGGTGTTTGGGATACCATCACAGATATAATTTAAACTTGCAATGGCCAAGGCAGTCCCCCCGACTAATGATATTAAAGTAACATATTTGAAATAGGACTTCCATTGGGACACCTGGCAAAAATAAAAAAAAAGATGTATTTTCGTCATGCATTTAAAAAGTATGGATTTTTTTGTGGCAAAATTAATTTTGACAAAAAATTTGAAAATATATTGCAACTTTATACTAAAAATAATCTTTTAACAAAAATATATTTTAAAAAGTATTGATGCTTTGATGGAAGTATTTTTGCTTTTGTTGAATATATTTATAAAATGAGAAAAACAAAGAAAACGTGCTGTCAAAAGTACATCTATTCTATTTTTGCCTAATGTACAAGTGCTGTAAACAATATTAAAACAATGATCATTAAGCATTCACGATAGAAAATATTATGTTTTTTCGTAACATCTATCCTTATCTTGTATTATCTAAAAGAATTCAGCAAAAACTTATTGATTTTTAGGTTTTAAATTAATTCTTTTAATTCTTTGCATTAAATCAATTTTATAATAATTTGCAAATACCCTGTATTATATGGAAGTCATATGCTGATATACAAAATCTATGTATGTAAATATTAGTATATTTAGGTAGCAAAACATTAGTCAGTTTGGACATTTTATATGGTTTTTAAGAGTAATTTTTCTTCAATAAAGTAGGATGATTTATATCAGTCTGTTTGTAAAATGTAAACCCATCTATCTAAAGCGAAATTGAGATGTTCCCTTTCCCTTAATCACCTCTATGGGAGAACCCAAATGTATATATCATAGAAACCTATAACTACCATAACTCAAAGAAAGTCTTATGATGTTATTTCAAAACTAAGAGTTCAACAGAATTTTAAAGGAACCATGCAAGAAATATACCGCTTTAACTGCTGAAAGACTGCCACGAGTAGACCCAATACCCAAAATTTGAAGCCTCCAGCTTCAAAAACAAAAAAGTTATAGACATTACAAAATCATATTTTTAGTACAATGAAAATTTTGAAAGTTTTTGATAGAATTTTCACTATTAAAATATGTCGTCTTGATAGAAAATAATAAGCTTATTTTTGACAGAAACTTAGGATGCCAGTAACTGAGAACATTTTTACAATACAATTTTTACATATGACTTGTGCACATTCGTATTGTTTCCGTCTATCATTCATGCTTCAAAAAATAAAAATGTTTAACAAGATTTTGTGACTTTTTTTGGTATATTCTCTCTATTTCATTTTATTTATTATGACAACACAACATCTTCTCTATAATTCACTTTGTCTGTTTGTCAATACATGATTTTTTTGTGCCACGCTTCTTATGAATGTTGTTATCCTTGTTACCTATCGATATACGACAAAATTGCATAGTAGCTTAACTTCTTATAATCAAATTTAATATGTTAAATTTAAATCTAATCATTGTATGATTTGATCATAAAAAGTATAATTGTAAAATCATAATAATTATATTCAGTGCTACTTCTTATTAGCTTTAGTTAAATTTAAAAAAATACTTTTTAATAAATCATGAATGTCCTAGTAGTAAAGTAGTAAATTTTTTTTTATTATATCGCTTACAAATGATATATTAAGTAAAGATTTTATAGATCTTAAGCCATGATGGGAAGGATGATGATCGCTTACAAATTAAACGATTTAGTTTTCCATTTAAGGGGTGTTTTACCTAGGTACCAAAATGGTTTTGATGCGTGTTTCACTTTATTAGAATACTTGAAAATATTGTGTAAGATCCATGTTAAATTATATCCATTAATTCAATATTCACTTATCCATACATTTGTACAAAAAATCACGCAACCTTAATATAAGAATCTTCTGGACAAAAGAGTTTCAAGTTTTTGTTTACAGGGAATTTTTCTATATTGAAAGGCTGTAAGTCACTACGACAATGCAGAATAATTTTTATTTACAATTTAAATAACGAGAAATTGTCTTATTATCTCTTTTTGTTTTAAAACTTTGCATTTATGGTTGTTGTCATACTTGTTGACTGTTTGAAAAGAATAGAAGTTTCTTGAAATAAAGTGAAATTTGAAATCAATTAAAATTTTGGCACTAATTTGCCAATAATATTCAAATATCTCTCAATATTTCGATTTAAAAAGTCTGCTTTTTTCATCTCAACATATTTTTTTAAGTCACTACAATCACTTAAAAAAACTAGGTTTTATTTTTTTTGTATTTTTTCTACTTTTTAAACTAAATTCTCAACTAAATTAGGGACACCTCTACAAATTGCAGGGGTTAATTCGATCTGAAATTTTGCATGAGCAATCCTTGGTAGGTCTATTTTCCCTAAATCGAATAAAAAGTTGGAAAAATTAACGGCTGGCGGCTCAGCCGTTGAGCCGGTTTTTTTTTGCTATTTTCAGGGCAAATCAATCATTAATTACGGAGGAATCAACAATTTTGAATGAGAGTTCTACATTATTCGGTCTAAAAATGATACTCTTGGCATTTTATAGCTTCTACCAGCCTTTTTTAGTCGATTCTAGCTGTTAAACAGCTG
>LS046860.1:0-10345 GCA_900241095.1 Acartia tonsa
ATACGATGCTAGACATAGTTTTTTCGTATGGATGAGAACCGGTTCCTATCCACCGGATTCGAATGAATACGAGAAAAGGATTTATTACTACTTGAATTTTGCATTAGATTTTTATTTACCCTATAAAGACATATTCGCAGCTGGCTAATCCAGCCCCTTTACCCCCAACCCCTTCCCTACTACTTGATTACGAACTGACCAATTAATTATATCCATGTTAGCAACCTAAATTGACGACATTCCCCTGTCATATTATCCACGTATATTCTACATCCATTTAAAAATTCTGTAATGTTAATAAATTGAACGGTTGTTAAAATTCAGGCCTTGACACTGTTTTTTTGTTATCTTCATGAGTACAGTTATTCTAGAAAATGTATCAGCATTAAATGTATAGGTTTAGATGTATAACCCAGACAACTGCCTGGCCCAAGTGGTGAGGGCCTTTTTTGTCTGCTAGAAAATAGCTTTCTGTGTTTTTTTGTGGTGACTTGGCTGTCTGTATATTTTCGACGTTATTGGCTGATATTCAAAGACCCAATTGAAAGACCCGTGAGTTGAGTTACATATACTGCGTGTTTCCTCTATTATCTTACTTTAATATATCAGCAAAATAAATAATTTGAATGCAAGACATGGAGAAAAAATATGGATGAGATAAGGATATTCTAAGTAAATTTACTGATATCTTTTTAGTAGCGAAGCTACTCTATAATTCACTTTGTATGTCCATACGTCAGTCAGTCGGTCCGTAACGCTGTGGGGGAAATTTATTTCCCTGGGTGCTATTCAAAATATACAGCTGAAAGTTTTTTTTCTGAATATTTAGTCTGTAACATATTTTGCAATTCAGTCTTTGTCTTTTCTGATTATTATACAATTGTCATCCTTGTTTTTTTTAATTCCTTAGTAAAAAAAAGGAATTGATATTAAATTCATCTAAATCCCATAATAAAACATAAGGGTTCTAAATTTAGAAATTAAGTTGAATTTAAAGTTTTCAAATAAAATAAATAAGATAAGAAATAAACATAAATTGACCGATTATTTAATTGCGTCAATAAAAAAGGAACTGAAACAGGGCTCGGCAGCCGTGCGTAAGCCGCGAGTTAGCCTCAGGGAAATCGTCATATTTTAACTTCAAAATTCAGCTGGATGTCTCAACCTTTATCCTAAATAGGCAATAATTTTTTCGAGGGCAAAAATTTTGTCACACTATCGGGTTTCAATTTGAGGCTAATTCGCGGGTGCCGAGCCCTGGGGAAAAATTAGTGAAATACAATTGTGTCCCCTCTACTTTGTAGAGGTAAAATTTTCCCATTATAATTCAAACTTCGAAAGAATTTATATTCTCATTGCTCGTTTATTAGAAGAATCTTTCCAAAAAATGACCTAAACTTCATTTGTAATAACTTTGCCACTGCACTGTAAAAGGAGTTATGCTAAACCAAGTATAATATCCTAATACTAAAGTAACAGGATGTCTGTTTGTCTGTGTGTTTGTACCGAAGGATCTCGATAACCGATGAACAGATCGGGTTCTCCTTAACAGGGTAGCTTCTCATAGGTCCCGGGAAGGTTTATAACTATTTTGGGGGAGAGTACCACCACCCTCCCAAGAGAAATCACACAAAAAAAATATTTTTTACGCAAGGACTTGAACGCAACATAGAAAAGTATCGTAGAGACTTGAACGCAACATAGATAGGTAATGTATTATTTTTTTAACCAAACGTTTAAAGTTCTACTAGAGGCCTCTAGGTCGTAGCCGCTAGTAGAAAATAAAACAATGAATCAAGAATGATAAAATCTAAAATTCGTGCCTAACTTTGTAATCATATTTTTGCTAAAAATAAACATAAAAGTAGAGTAGTATTTGAATAATGGATATATTATTACTTGGATCTTACAATAGATTTTTATGTTCTCTAATAAAGTGAAACTCGCAGCCCCTTTACCCCCATCATCTCCACTGTTACTGGATGAACGAATTGACCAATAAATGAGTTCCATGTTTGCAAGCTAAATTGGCGACAATTTTTCCCTAAAATAATATCCACTTATATTTTAAATCATTATTTGAATGTACTTAAAATTAGTTTTAAAATGTCAAGAAACCTACGTCATCAAACGAAAACGAAATAGAATTTTTTTGTATAATTTATATTTACTTACCTTATCTTTTCAAAAACGTAATGTTTTGATTTAAATTTGAGGGACAGTTTAAAAAATATCAAATATTCATTTTCATTTTTCTAATGTTTTTTTGAACTTAGGGAGAGAGGGGACTTTGGGCTGATTATTACACAAGTCCCCAAATTTTTCTAATAACGAATTTCTTATTGTTAGCTAAACAACTTTGGGACTTTTATTGAATTTCAATTGGATAGTTCATTAAGCTGAGTGTCCAAACGTTTTAACCACTAATTGTAATCTTTAAAAGGGGTCATTTTAAGTTTCATCGTTGGGGATGTACATCAATTTATCGTCCATTGTCCTATCTCTTTAGATCCCTTGTGAACTGCAATACATAAAATAAAATAATTATTATCTCAGGAATTGTCTAAATTGTTGAATTAGCGGCTCAAACAGAACTGCCATCAATTTATCGTTTATTATCTTATCCCTTTAATTCTCTGTGTTAGTTAATGAATCTCGATACAATAACCATAACCACTTAAAGTAAATGCCATTTAAATGCTACTTATGATAATCATATTTAGAGGCTTTTTTATCTTGCTATCTATCCATCAAATAATTTCATTTACAAGATTTTTACGTTTATTTTAACTTTAATATATAAAACAATAAATAATTATTCATAAATTAATATAATTTCTTACAATTCAAAGTTTTGTTGAGATTTTTCTCCATAATTATCGGGGAATGCCTTGTTACTGCAGTAACATCCTCTCCTTGCACTGCTGACCTGTCCTGCCAGGAATCCAAGAGATGACGGGGTGGTGTAGAAGCCAGGGAAACATTTGCTGGTATCGCTAGGATACACACACATACAGGTGCCGCCATAATTTCTGTTGGAGTACAAGGTCCAGGCGCTGCAGCCAGTAACAATTATAGACTGAGCACTGTCGTCATAGTTCACCTGGGGAAGATCAACGTAGGTATACTCCTCGCCTCCAGCAAAGTATGGGTTCAGGTACATATTCAGAGTATCCGCCTTCCATTCATCCGGGGCTCCGGTGTATCTCAGGCTGGAGGCCATATCATTGAAACCTGCAGGGACATCAGTGCAGTAGTTATCACCGTACACCCAGTAGTTGGAGGCCTTCAGGTTGTTCACGTTGTAGTTCGAGTCCGCGTACATCAACCAGATACCCGTGACGCACACGGAGGTGATCCTGTTGTCCATGTTATAGTCGGCAAGGTTGGGGATGTAGTCGATGGCTCTGACACTGTCACCTCCCTGGTTCGAGTAGTTGTACCCATCCATGAATTGATTGACTTTTGGTGCAGCTGACCGCTCGAACTTTGCAGCTCTTGATGAAGAGACACTGAAGGGTACTCTGGAGTATGAAACAGCAATGAGACAGCTTAGTGTAATCAACAACTTCATATTGATTGTTTGATTAGTCTTTCTGTAGTGATTGATTATGACTGTGAGTTTTAGCAAGTTCTCAAAGAGTTTTATTCAATTCTTATCTTTTATGTTCATTGGAAAAACTTGAATAGTAAATAAAATTATTAATGTTTTTTTTTATGATTTATGAGAAATTTTACTTTTATTTCCATAGAAATAGTATTGCATTTAACAAGAATTTTGAAGTAATTTTTACATTGTAAATTTATTTCATTCATTATTTGTAAATTGTTGCTGAATCTTAATAATAGTTTTTTATGGTATCGTTATATAGACAGCTTTCCGCGGATATAAATGAAAAAATATAATATTACAACCTGACCCAAAGGTCCAGGCTTACAAAACGGGTATTAATTTTCATTTTATATATGTGGAAAATTGTTTATAATACGATGCTGCATCAAATTTTTAGTATGGCTTAAAACCGTTTCTTATTTGAGCAACTTTTATTCGATTTCGAAGCCATACTGGAAAATAGATTATAATACAACAACTCTTTAATTTCTAATTTGGGAATATTATGGATTAATTAGTAAAAACCAAAGAAGGATAAAAGTGACTAAAAAGCCGCAAAAAGCAGTCTTACCCTCATAGATGTTTTCATATGATGATGCTTTATAATGAGGAGAATTTGAACAGAAAATCAGCCGTCTTCCTACATTAGCAGCCGAGTTAATCACATTCCTCTGTTAGGACGGACGTACGGACGGACAGACAAAGTACTTATAGAATGGCTTTGCTGCAAATAAAAGATAATGTAGTTAAAAATGACACCTTATTTGAAATTTCCAATGGTTGGTATTTCCGAAAGTTTTTAACCTTTTTACATTTTAACCTGATAAAGAATATATAATTACTTGGATGCTGCACCATATTTTCAACTACCCTAATAAAAAGGTCCTTCCAGTAGATTAATATATCGAAGCCATATTGCATTGAAAAACAGTTAAATCAACTTTCATGGATATTTTTATTCTTGTGTTTTTTGGAAGATATATTAATCGATATATTATTACTTGGTTGTTGCACCAGATTTGTATGTACTATGATAAAATAAAGATCGCAGCTGGCTAAAATTACAATACCACCCATCCATACCATTTACCCCATCCCCTACCTCCCCTCCCCTCCTACTGGATAAACGAACTGACAAATAAAAAGGTCCATATTAGCAAGCTAAATTTGCGACATTTTTTTTCCCTGTCAATATATCCACATATATTCTATATCCATTGATATACTTTTCTTTTATGTGTTGATTTCTTTAGATTCTTTGAACCATGACAATACCTCACCACAGACAAATATATTCAAATCTTCATAATGTCATATCAGCAGGGACACAGGGAGGGAACAATGGACGATAAAATATCATAATTTAAAAATTACTATTTGGTATACCCCTACCATCTAGGGGCTCTGTATTCGAAGATTGAAAATAGCCTACAAAACTTTAATCTTAGAATGAAATAGCCTAAAACCACTTTGGGATCTGCATTGGAATAAACAAAAAAAACCTTACTACTTTAAAATATAGAAAATGTAAAAGTTTGCCTTGTGTAGCTTGTAAATAAAGGGGGAAATGTGAGTTGTAGATTAATTCAACAATTATTCCCATCATCCGATAAAAATCTTTCTTTAATTTAAATCCTGTTTTAATACTATAATTTCACATTAAAAGATTTATTTTTAAATCCATATCTTCCACTTTGCAACTTCTCAAAATCTAATAATATCCGAAGAAAAATTGTTTTACCTCCAACTTTTCTTCCACTCAAAATAATTCTAGATTATATATTAGTTACATACTAATTGTTATTAAATAATTACTTTTTATTGAGAACGATTTTTTTGACTAAAAGTTGGATGTTTGTTTAATTTCTTTTTTTTTCCTTTAATTGTATAAATTTTATTTTCATACAATTATTAGAAGCGACATAATTTCTATTTATCTGATTTTTTTAATGCTAATTCTTATTACAACAAAGGACAATGCTATAGGCGAAGCTTCTCTATAATCAAGTCCTAAAATCGTGAGTATGTCCTCAAACAGTGTTGTCATCTTTGTTTTTTACTATAAATTATTTATCATTTACAACATTTCCAATTCATGAAAATAACTCTACTTTAGATTTAAATATCTCTTTAATTTAGTTGGCCAAATTATTTTCAAGTTCTATACAGCATGTACATTAATGTTACAAAAGTGACTGTGGTTCTATTTCGGTATTTTTTTATTGTGCGTTTTTTTGTATTGAAATTAATAACACTTGTTTCAGTAATACAAAATTGGAATTAGGTCTAGTTGTTCATATGTACCTCTCTATTCAATGGATATAGGAAATATGTGGATATATTGACAGAGGAAAATTTGTCGCCAATTTAGCTTTCTAATGTGGACATTATTTATTGGTCAGTTCGATCATCCAGTAAAAGAAATCTAGGTCATCGTAACTGTAGACAGCTACGAGTATTACTTTATTAAAGAACATGAAAATCTGGTGCAATATCCAAGTGATAATATATCGATTGAGCATCTATTATAATAGGAAGAGGAAAACTCACAAAAAAAATATTAAGAACTATCCAAAGGAGAGATCACATATACGAATTAATTAAATAATATATTTTCCATTGCAATATTCCTGCATTCACGTTGTTGTGATATACCTTGTTTTTACGTCACAATAGGATAATTTTTAGTTTACACCCAAATCTTCAAAATGTTTCCGTAAAAACGAAAGTTAGTTTTAACAGCTTATACATTGAAAATGGCTAATTGTATACATATAGTATACTAGTAGCTACGCCCCTAGAGGCCTCTAGGAACCCTATTTTTAATTTTAATTTTAAAAAGAAAGGAAAACTCTAGGGGCGATTTCTCTTGGGAGGATGGTGGTTTCCCACTCCCAAAATAGTTATAAACCTTCCCAGGACCTATGAGAAGCTACATTGTAAAGTAGAGCCATATGTACAGACAGATAATAAAAATAGTGTTTTATAAAAATCTGTTACATGATGTAAACATGTATGTTGGTATTTACGTTTTCTTAACAGAAGATCTACTTTACACACTTTTTAAGTGTACTTACAATACTACTACATATAACCATTATTGCGAAAAATATTTTTTCTTCAGAATCTTAACTTATTCATTTAATTAACTAACATTTAATTAATAAATGTGTATATATGTATAATCCAGATAACTGA
The DNA here is from genome assembly GCA_900241095.1 of Acartia tonsa. NCBI lineage: Eukaryota > Metazoa > Arthropoda > Copepoda > Calanoida > Acartiidae > Acartia > Acartia tonsa. The sequence continues at coordinate 6,812 of LS046860.1, forward strand.
AAGGCCTAAGTGGTGGGGAACTTTTTCGTCTACTATTTTATAGCTTTCTGTTTTTTGTAGCGACCCATCTGTGTATTTATTTCCGACGCTCAAGGCTGATATTCAAAGACTCAATTAAAAGTCAGCACAGGGTTTCCATCCAGTGGGTAGAGTTAAATATAGCTCATGTCCTCTCTATTCTTTTACTTTTTAAATTATTTTTAGAGTAAAATTTAGCTAATTTTTTAAGGTAAAAAATATAGCAGGTTTGTTAGAACACCAAACTTTTCTTGACATTTTGATGTACCTAATTTGAAATTTCTAATACTTTACTACGCGACATCAGTACTCAGTTGCATAGTTACCCTCTACATACACACATATACAATTCAGGGAGGGAGGAGACAATGAGCTGGTTATTTCACTAGTTCCCAAAGTTTTTCAATAACGTTTTCTCATTCGTTAGCTCATTAACTTTGGGGACTTTTATTTAATTTTAATTTGTTTTTTAAGTTAAGTGTTCAAACGTTTCACAACCACTTATTGTAATCTAATGAAGGGGTAATTTTGTGTATCATCATTGGGAATGTACATCAATTTAACGGCCATTGTCTTATCCCTTTAGATCCCTGAATACAACTTGTTATTAAGTGTGTTGTTATAGTTCAAAACAAGAATGAAACTTATAACTTGGTGGTTTACGGTTTCAGGAAAATTTACACATAATAAATCGAAATATTTAATGTTTTTGTCAAAATATGTGTGATATTGGATTGGATTTATTGCATCAGATTTTCATAAAGTCTAATAAAGTGATACTCACAGCTGGCTAAAATAACGACCCCCCTCCCATACTATATCTTACTTGATAAATGAACTGACCAATATATGAGGTCTATATTAACAACCTATTTTGACTACAACTTTTCCCATGTCAATATATCCAGCCACGTATATCTTATATCCATTAGGAAGGCAACTGATCCATAAAAAATCTCCACCCCTTACCTCAATTCATTCATGCAGTTACTAGAATATACTAAAGTAATTGAATGTGTGTCTATATGCTACTTAAGATCTCAAAACCGCCTTGAGTAGGATTTTTTGCTTTTCAGTGAAAGTTTATGTCTATTTTTAGGAAGAAAATACGGTTTAAATAAAGATTAAAAATGGTACCTAATTTTAAAAAGTTATGCTCTACCTCCTGTCATTACGCATCAAAATCATATTTTAATCAAAATAATTACTAAGAAAATTTCTTGAGCAAAAATAAATAGAAGGATTTTTCCAAAATTAATTAAGCTTTGTCCAGTTTATTAGAAGAAAAATTAGAAAAATACTTTTGTTATAGTTTTAATTTAGCAATATAAAGAAACAATAAAGAAAAAGCGGATTAATTTAGGGAGGGAGGGGACATTGGGCTGTTTATTACACTAGTCCCCAAAGTTTTATTATAAAGTTTACTTATTCGTTGGCTCAACAACTTTGGAGACTTGTTTTAGATTGGTCGGTTCAGTTAAGTGTCTAAACTTTTCAACCACTAATTACAATCTACAGATTGGATAAATTTTGTATTTAATAATTGGATATATACGTCAATTTATCGACCATTGTCTTATCCCTTTAAATCCTTGAAATTAAACAATCTACCACAATTTACAAAAGTGAAAATTTATTTTCTTTCTTTTTAAATAGCGGCTGCATTTAGGGGCTCTGCCATTAAAGTGGTAGAGAAGAACAGAAAAACAGCCTAAAACCATCCTAAGGCTTAGATATAAAATTTAATAGCCTAAAACCATCACATGACCTATGTGAAGCTTCCCTAAAATAGAGAACACAATTAGTTAAATCTTAAGCTACAGACAAAAAAAAAACCTTACTACTTTATATAATAGGATAGCGTTGCACCTTTCTAACTCACTTCATTAGTCTTTTCGTCCTTATTAGAAATCTGATTTTATGTTGGATATTTTAGTAGCGAAGCTTCTTTGTAATTAACTTATATGTTTGTATTTCCGACGCTATTGGCTGATATTCAAAGACTAAATTAAAAGCCTACACTGGGACCCAACCCCGTAGGTAGAGTTACATAATGTTTTTACCATCCTAGTAATTTTATGTGTAAATTCAAATATTTGCAGTGTGGCTGACGACTGTACATTGTTTGGAGTACGACAGTTATGGCAGATACTTTTATGACAGGTCAAATGTCGATATGACGGTAAACGATAACAAATCTTACAAAAGTAGCGAAACTGATAGCTACGGAAAATACTTCTATGACAGGTTAGATTGTGACAACTAGGGAATTATTAAATTTTTTTTATTAAGGTAAGATAAGGATAAAAACCAGGGCTCAGCAGCCCCGCGTAAGCGTCAATGAAATCGTCATTTTATAATTCAAAGGATTGGTAAACAGACCATCCATCTTTTCGGGTTTAAACTTGAGTCTTATGCGCGGCTGAGGCGTGGCTGCCAAGCCCTGACTTAACTATTACTGTTGTTGTACAGTGATCCCTCAAAGTGATTAGTCGTGCACAGAACCCTTCCCCATATTTGGAAATAAATTGTAAATAGGAGTGGGGTGGGTTTCTTTTACATTTGTTCTACAATTCAAGATATCATTCTGTTCGTTTGTCCGTAGCCTACGCTATAGTGGAAGCGTGATTTTCTCGGCTGCTGGTTAAGATAAACACACAATATATCAATAAATAAAATATTTAGGTATGGAAACCGTGAGTACACGTCCTGTTTTGACTATACCGCCAGAACTGTGGATGCCTGCAGGATGAGAACATACAACAATGATCCCTATGACAGGAATTACAAATATGACAAAATATTTTGAAAAACACATAGCCCGGGATAGCATTGGGGACGAGATACACCCCGAGATCTTATTTTACTATATCTCAGATCCAATCCTTGCTGTGCATTATTGGTTATATGCACCTGACATAGCAGCAGTATAAACCAATTTTAACGTATGTTATGTTTCGGTATTAAGCCGAGATTCGGACCTCCAACTGAACAAATTTTTCATATAATATACTTTGTCCGATTGTGAATCAATTATATATTTTGTTATCTTTTTAAAAGCGAAGCTTTTCTATGATTTGGTTCGGTCCGTACGTCCGTGTTTCCGCACGTCCCTATGTTACGGATAGCTTTTTTCGTTAATTTATGCATGTTAGAATTGTGCTGTCGATTTCAAACTTTGCATGATGATTTCTGTAGTAGTTAGGTATGATTAGAAAGCGTAGTAACTCTCAACTTTTATACATTTATATTCTGATTATTCAGTTATGATACTCTCCAAGTGATAATGATCGTTTGTCTTCCGTTTAATAGCTTCGCTTTTATGGATTTTATCATCATTTACTTAAAAAATATTAAATTATCATATTTATTATTTCCATACTACAGATCTTATTCTTCTTATACTAACAACTACAGAACTATCGACAGGTAACAACATTTTTTAAAAGCGAAGCTTTTCTATAATTAGGGTCGGTCCGTCCGTCCGTCCGTAACGTATAGCTTTTTTCGTTAATT
>LS046866.1:2968-14354 GCA_900241095.1 Acartia tonsa
TTGGTTTAATTGTTTTTTTTTAAATATTTTAACAATTCCCCCCCCCCCCCCCCCCCTCAAACATTTCTTACTAGTTTTAATGATTTAGTGTAGGTCCTGAAAAAAAAAATTGGGATGTACAGTGCAGAAAAACCAGTTGAACAGAGAGAGAGGAGGGAAAAATTACTCATCCCTTGGGAGCAAAGGGGAATTTCTTTTGAAATTTCCTTTTGGCTTAGGAAGATTCCCCTCCACTCTTTTAACTGTTCAAGGGGTATATCTGAAAATCCCCTTAAATTGAAATAAATCTTCAAATTTCTGACCCAAAAATGTCTATTTAAAGTTAAAAGTTTTACCCTAGTCTTGTAATAAATAATATTTTAAAAAATACACACACACACACACATTTTTCATAAAACTTAGTTATCTTTTGGATAATTAAGTTTTATTTCACAAATATTTTGAAGTATTTCTCTCATTGTTTTTGTTTTATGAGTTACAGCGATTTTAGTAAATAAAATAAAATCTTTTAATTATGTATATGTTTATATATTTTGAAAAATTGTTTTTAAAATGTAAAAATTACTGCTTTTATTCTCTTAAAATTTGAAAAATACTAGAATTTAAAAAAATACTTATTACTTAAGTGCACCAAAATACTATAAAGATTAGTTAATATACCTTCTTTTAATACTATAGGTTTAAATAACAATACATTACCATTAATTATTTTTTGTTTTATTTTATTTTTCATTGTTCCTTTAATTCCCTGTTTTTTTTATTAAATGAAATAATAATAAAATTCCTGTATAATATAATCATAGTAATAACAATAATAATTTAGGTAAATTTGATTTTGTTTTCAGATTTAGTTAAGAGTCCAGACCTTAAAAAAATGGGAAGAAGAAAGTCAAAGCGTAAGCCCGGACCTAAAAAGAAGAATATTGAACCTCTGGATACAATGTTCAACTGTCCGTTTTGTAATCATGAAAAATCATGTGAGGTAAAGATTATAATTTAATCAATAACTATTTTATTAAGAATGGATATATTATTACTTGTATCTTGTACCAGATTTTAATGTTCTCTATTAAATTAAATGAAACTTTCAGCGGGCTAAAACAAAGGTCCCCCCTCTTCAACCCATCCCCACCTTTCCACTAGATGTACGAACTGACCAATAAACGAGTTCAATGTTAGCAATCTAAATTGACAATTTTTCCCCTGTCATAATATACACGTACATATATTTTACATTCATTGGTTTATGTCAAAAGCTGGCAATATTGATGAATGGCGAGTTTCATACAATAATTACAATATATTATATATGGCATATTTAGTACCTAAATGTAATGATATATAAGGATTTAATATTTAGAGAAAAGTTGTAGGATTCACGGACTTAGCAAAATAAATCAATGACTTTAGGGTTTATAAAAAGTGATACTATATACCTACCTATTGCTTACTGAGATAGAACTACTTGAAAAATTTTTTTAAAAAATATATATATTTTTACATGTATATTCAACAAAGTTACCACTATACATATTATATTTATTGATTGACTATTATTTAGGTAAAAATGGATAAAACGAAGAACGCGGCAAAAATCCAGTGTACTATATGTATGGAAGATTTTCAGGTACTAATAACATTAGTTAAAACATGCCATCCTCTGTTTTTTAATATTAATGATGTCTAAAAATTTCTGTTTTTATATTAATAATGTCTAAAAATTTCTTTAATAATTAGAAATAATTTATGTTATACCTAAAATGGCGTTAATTTTTGTAGTTTCAAACCTTTAATGCCAAGGCACAATTTGTTATTAAAGTAGGAAGCTATTGTAGCTGAAGTATATAACTTATCGACCGACAAAAAAAAATTAAAACTGGCTCAAAAATTTGATAATAAATATCTCATTTACAGGCAACGATAAACTTCCTATCAGAGCCGCTGGACGTGTATAATGAATGGATTGACGCCTGTGAAGCAGCAAATCAACTCAGTTAAACATCAATCATGAATCATCAAGTATATATCATTGTAGAGAAGCGACGACGCTCTCAATAAATCATATTCATTTTGTACTTGTACCTAACCAAAAGCCTAAAAATGTTTGAAAAAAGTAATTTTTTGGATCATGGAAAGAAAACGAAGTAATGTGTTTCCAGGGCCAATTTTCCAACCCTGAGGGGCAATCATTAACATTTACCTTACCTAACCTAAAATAACATATCCAATAATACTATGGAATTACGACGAAACCCGCTACTTTGTTTTCTTTCCATGATCCTCTTTTTTTTATATGCACTAAAAATTTGTTTAAAAATCTAACATTTACCCAATAAATCTATTTAATGGCTGTTTATACCATTTGTATTTTGTATGTTGTATTGTATTAAATGTCTAAGAAATTGAAATTATTTTCGATTATTATCATCGATAGAAAATTCAGAAGAATATTTTGTGTAAACAAAAGGGGGCACAATTAGATTATTGTAAAGATCACGTAATCCATGTGTTAGGGACTCTTGGAAACGCCACAGAAAGATTTCTATGAACTGGTATTACTAGGTACAGTTGCAGTAAGTAAAGTGTATATTTAACCATCTAATTCTTTGCTGATGTCAAAAATATATGAATGTTTAAGGCTATTTATTTCACTACCTTGTCCCCCAAAGTTTTATAATAACGATTTCTTTTTCTTGGCCCTACAACTATTGGGACTATTATTGAATTTTGATTGGTTGGTTTATTGAGTTAAGTGTCCAAATGTAACTACTAATTGTAATCTACGGAATAGGTAATTTTATATTATATATTCTTTCTTTAGCCCAGATACTTCTAAACTCGATCATTAACATCTGTTGCCAAATCCAGAAATCTGGCAACTTTCACCGGGTTTTTCCATAGATCCTTCGTGTTGAGGATAGTTAGTGGGTTATTGTCGACAGTTAAGGATATGTTGGGTTTTGTTTGAACTGTCACAGTTGGGACATTTATCCACTAAGGAACCAGTCTTTTCTTTACGGTCCTTGTAACTGTTCAGATAAGAACTATATCCGGACCTCAGTTGTGCATCATTGGGGATATACATACACTTATTTATCGGAAATTGTCTTATCCCTGTAGATCCCTGTTCTCTCTCTAAAGCGGTATGAAAAGTCAATAATTGGATTATGAGAGCTTGACAATAAGTTGCCCCCACAATTTCTTAGACACACAACTGACACTCAATAAATATGTTATTGTATTTCTTGTATTATTAATGTATCATTTTCTTAATAATATAACTTTATGTCAATATTACATTTGTAAAAAAAATGAGATTAAAAAGTAGAAAAATACTAAAAAATTGAAGTTATAAACCAAAATAAATGATCTCAACTAAAATGTAATTCTTTTTTTTCTTATGAAATGTTAGTTGCATTTTGCGAAAATTATAATCATATTTGTATTTCCAACATTAATAAATAATTAATTTTCTACTTTATTTGAAAATGATTTTGTCTCGTATTTCAGATATTATAAAAATGCAACTACAAAGAAACTTACTAAAGTTCTTATCTAAAAGGCATGTGTGGTAATTAGAAATTAGTGCTGGTCCGTTTTCTTTTAACTTTCATAACACATCGATATTATTGACATATTTTTAAAGGCAGTATCGTCATATACTTTAAATAATCGTTCTATTAAACCTTTGATTGCACAACGTTTTATTCGTCAGTCCTTATAGTGAGTAACACATTTCGCCCGAATATGGACTGGATATAAAACTCTTGCTATTATCATCTTGCGCCTGAAATAACAACATTATTACGTCTCCATTATTACAGTGTTTCAAGGACTCTACTGGACTGTTCTAAAATATGCTTTCCTCTAAGCCAAGAGTTAAAATTAACAAGTGAACTCAATATCAACCATGACTCCATAAAAGCGAAGCTCAACAAATCGGAGACGAGCAAACTTGAAAGAGGGCAATTCTTTTTTTTAAGTCACATACTTAAACGTTATTATAAAGATGCTTCGCTTATTGAAAAGGGCCTAATCGTCCTAGGAATAAACATTACAAAAATCAGTGTAATTATCATCATGAAATCGCTACGATAGTTACCTTAATGATCAAAGCTATCCAAAAACGACTGAAAAATTTAGAAAAGCTTCCCTGTTTCAAATCCACATAAACCTTTTATATAGGTCGGGTGAAAGAAACTTATACCTGGCACCACCTTTCCTGGTTTCTGACTATCAACCCATGGCACTTAAAGCCTACAGGAATGGTTTTATTCAAAGATGTTAGAATTTTGAAAGAGTCGTCTTAATAAAACATTTTGTTGTTTAACAGAGTGTTAAGTGTTATTTAAAATGAAAAAGTTACAATGACAATATAAAATGAGTTTTTTATAACTTAAAAAAAAAACTTTCTTATTCTAATGAAGAACTTATTCAATGATAAGAGCCTACTATTTTTTATTTCTGTTTGAATAAAACTGATTATCTGTAATAGATCTGGAATGCTAAAAGAAAGAGTGGAAATGGCAAGGTTGACATATTATTTTACAAAGCGCAGCTTCTCTATAACCTATTAGCGGCTGCTAAGAGTTTTGTATATGGAAGAGTAGGGATAAACCATCCGAAAATTTTATTTATAAATAAGATAGCCTAAAACCATCAGGGGACCTATTTTAAGCTTCCCTTAAATGGAAATTCAAGCGATTGAGATGTTAGTAAATGGACTCACCTTACTACTTTATGTAATACTAGCCTCTAGGGGTAATTGAAGTAAGAGAGAAGGGGCGACCCTCTTTTTTAATTTTGGGGTCATATTTTTCTACGGGCGATTTATCTTGGGTGGGTGGTGATACCCTCCCCCCAAATAGTTATAAACCTTCCCTTTTAAGGAGAAACATATCGTTTCAGCGGTTAAATTAGTTGGGGGTCTTAACCCTGTGAGGTCTATAACTGCGGTGTCCTAGCCTAACCTAACTTAGCCTAAATAAATAAACAAACAAAGAAAAAACTACCCCACCACCCCTTATTTTAAATTTCACCATTAATCTTTTCATCTACAATTATTTACGCGTCTCAAAATCGTTTTCTTTTTTAGGGAAGAATTGAAGGATTGCTATATGTGTCCCCGGAACTGTGGAGTGAACAGACTGGAGGATAAGAAGGGTGCCTGCAACACAGGCAGGTATCTTATATTATATTTTAGGTGGACTATTACTTCCGCAAGTTGTATGTTCCCCAATAAATGTATAAGTTTAGATGCATAACTGCCATACCCAAGTACTGGTGGGGAACTTTTTCGTCTGCAAGCAAATTGTTTTCTGCCCTTTTGTAGCGACTTGGCTATGTTAGCTATTATATTTGCTGATATTCAAAGACCCAATTAAAAGTCGGCAAAGGGTCCCCGTTTGTTCTTCAACTTTAATTGTTCTCCAAAGAAAAAATAGTAAAGAATAATAGTTTAATAATTATTTTTGGAAGTGAATGCACACCAACATATTACTTATTCAAAGCTAGCTTCCTTGAAAAAATTTTCTAGAGCTTTCATAAAGAATACTTAAAAATACATGTATGTCATAATAATAAAATAAATTGCGCAAGATCATTCAAGTAAAAAAAAAATGAAACTGGGTGTAGGTTGGGTATCTGTAAAAATCCAACTAGGGAATACTTTTGATAATTTATACAGTCCTTATCTCCATCCAAGAGTAAGGAGGAGGAAATAATCGGATAGTTAATTTTTGGTATCCAATTATTTAACACGTTCTCTAATTGGTAGGCTTATAACTTTGGAGACTTTTATAAAATCTTATATAAAATTCTCTACCACTTAGAATCCTTGACAAGCAAAAATGCAACTTATGATCCAACTCTCAAGAGACATTTAAAATGATTTGAAAGTTAAATCTGTACAATTTAAGGTATGCCGTTGTGAGTTCAGCGTTTCCCCACTTTGGTGAGGAGTCAGTACTTCAGGGCTGGAATGGCTCTGGTACCATATTTTTTGGACTATGCAATTTAAGGTTCGTCTTCTTATATTCAAATAGACTATTTCAGGACATGAAGATATATTTCGATTTTAGCAATGATTTTCAATTCATTTTGTCTAGGTATGAAATGATTAACCTTAGAATTGTATATTTTAGATGTGTGTTTTGTCAGAACTGGGACATAAGTCAGAAAAAGCAAGGCTGGGATTTAAAGGTAAAAATAAAACCAGGGGGTGGTGTGCTCACAAGTTTGAGCATTAAGGGTTTTGTTTACTTCGTAGCCTGTGGACCATTTGAGAGCTTAACCATAAGCCCAAAACTGGAATGGTAATGAAAATCTTTAACTGTAAAAATACCACAATTTATTGGTTTTTATTTCATTAAATTCAAGTATGAACAATAAACATCAAACTCTTTGCAATTCATATGCAAAAGAAAATTACTGTATAGGCGAGAAGAAGGGGGGGGGGGTATGAGAATGTTACCACCCCCACATTCTAAAATATGAAATTGGGTAGAACTACCTTACCCTTTTTTCAGCCCCCTGGAAAATCACTGTGCACCGCACTGCTTTGATTAAGGGAACTCTGAATTAGGGTAAGACAATGGCCGATAAAACGATGTACATTTCCAATAATGATACACAAAATTACCCCTTCTTTAGATTACAATTAGTGGTTGAATCGTTGGACACTCAAATAAATGATTCCTCATGGTTTTTAGGCCAACTAATAAGAAAACGTTATAATAAAACTTTGGGAATAGTGTAATAAAGAGCCCAATGTCCCCTCCCTCACTCTATCTAAATAATTTCTCCCCCTGTTTAGCCAGAAGAGATAGCAGACCTGATGTTGAAGCTACAAGAAGAAACCAAATGTCACAATATTAATTTTGTTACACCAGAACATGTAGTTCCACAGGTCAATAATTATAAATATCTCATTATGGAATTGAATCATATGTGACAAAAATATTTATCTGCTAAAATTATTTGTAACTTTGGATGAATTAGAGAGAAGTGTTTAGGTTTCTAGAAAGGTACTAACGGAAAGGCACTAGCTGTAGAGTTAAATCTGTGTATTGGTTAATGAAGTATTAATATAATTTTCTTTGATATGAATTAAAATAAGTCTTAATACCCAGATAAAATTCTAGTATTCCTATTAACCTATATTATATGAATTTATGTACTTAGCTAATGGATTTATTATTACTTGGATCTTACACCAGATTATCATGTACTCTAATAAAGTAAAACTTGTAGCTGACTAAAATAACGATAACCCCCTTACCCCCTCCCCTCCTTCTGTATTTACGAATTGACCAATGTTAATGTTAGCAACATAAATTGTCGACATTTTTTTCCCTGGCATAATATCTATTATTTAGGTAATAGAAGCAATATACTGTGCAGTCGAAATGGGACTAAACCTTCCAATTGTTTACAACACTTCTAGTTATGATTCTGTTAAATCTCTGCAACTTTTAGGTGAAAAAATAAATAGTACTATTTTTTAGCAAAGCTATCTATCATAATTTTACAATTTGTTACGCGCCTAGCCTCTAGGGGCTAGAAAAATAGCTTAAAATCATGTGTCGAATGGGCACAAGACTTAAATCTGAATATACAGAGGCCTAAAACCTTCAACGGTAGCTATGTGAGTGAAGCTTACATATAAAAAGGGCACTTGTTATCGAAAGTTAGTCTTGGATTTGTATGACATATGGTCATCTGTCTTTGCAAGTACACAGTCTCATGTAAAAGAAAATTATCTTTTACAAAACATAAATTACACAGTTTTGCTGTTAATATGGTAATAAGTATAACAAGATCAGAAAATAACAATTTAATTTAAATTCTGATTTTCACGTAAGACTGTTTTTAGGCAATTTGTTTCTAAATTGAAGTCTCTAAAATTATGGTTTTATACTGAGCTGATTCTTTAAATCATTTTAATGGTAATTTGGCGCACCCCGATCTAAATCACCATTAAAATGATTTAAAGATCCAGCTCTGGACTCACTCCTATAGATGCTAGGGGCATAACTGCTATTATCGAATAAATCAAAAGTTTTATTTTTACCTAGATGGAATAGTTGATATTTATATGCCAGATTTCAAATTCTGGACCCCAGAAACCAGCCAGCGACTCTGCAAGGAATGTTAAGCCTTCATTTATATTCATGAAACGACTGCTGTGTTTATTCTTTAATAAAATAACAGGATCTCTGTGTTTGTCTGTCTGTCTGTTTGTACCGAAGGATATCGCTAACTACTGAACTGATATGGTTCTCCTTGACAGTTTAGCTTCTCATAGGTCCTGGGAAGGTTTATAGCTATTTTTTGGGAAGAAATTGCCAAAAAAACATATTTAACCCATAGCTGCGAAAAAATATTTTAGTTCAAACTAGCAGTTTCCAAACAATTCTACCAATAATTTAAAATTTCTGAAGTTGTAATTTTGTTTATCGTAATTGGGGATTTATATTGTAAATCAATTTATCATCCATTGTCTTTTCCCTTAAGATCCCTGACCTCAATCAACATTACAACATTGAAATGAAGGCTTAAATAATCAGGCTAAAGATTATCCCGAAGTAACAAAGGCTGTGATTAAAGAAATGCATAGACAAGTTGGAGACCTTATATTTGATCATAATGGTAATACACTATTCTATAATATAAAATATAAAAGGTTTTCTGTCTATAGCTTAAGATTTCGATACCTACTGAACAGATTGTGTTCTCCATTTAAGGGAGGCTTTATAAATGTCTTGGTGTTGAAATTGAAAACAAAATTTCCCCTGTTATATTATCCACATATTATATATCCAGAGATGGCATAAAAAAAACCACTTGGTTTAAACCAAAAAAAACAAGCTTAAAAAAAAACAAGGTGGGGATGTTTTTTTTAAAAATATTTATACAACGGCCTATCTTTCCAGTTATATCTTTTCATAACGTAGATAATACAGTAAATAACTGTCAAAAACCTAAATTACCGTATCATCCAGGGTTGTCAAATCGGGCGGGCGCTTTTGCGCGGGCGGTTTTGGGCTGCCCATTTTCGGGTCCTTTTGGGCAGAATTGGGCACCTCCCGTTTGGGGGGTGAGAAAAAGAGGGGGGGGGACAGGCCTATAATTTGGATATTATTAAAAAAACCAAAAAAAACCTGGTTTTTATCAAAAAAACTGGTTTAAACCAAAAAAAACAAACTGGTTTGTTCTTTTTAAAAAAAAACTGTTTTTTTCCATCTCTGTATATATCCATTACTATGCACTTAGTTTTACCAGGGAGAGAGGGGACATTGGACGGTTTATTACATTAGTCCCTAAATTTACTGAAGTGGTAATTTAAAGTATATTTATTGAGGATGTACAACAATCTATCAGCCATTGTCTTATCTCTTTAGATCTCTGTAGTTTTACGGTATTATGACAAACTTTTTTTAAAATTCATAATTTCAGGATTGGCAAAGCAAGGGCTGTTAGTGCGTCATCTCGTAATGCCGGGGCTAGTGGAAGAAGGGAAACAAATTTTAAAGTTTCTAGCCGATGAAATATCTACAGATACCTATGTTAATATTATGGAACAATACAGACCTACTTTTAAGGTATTTATAACCTTTCTTGGGTAATGTCCAGGGAGGAAAGGTACAATGGTATTTGAATATTCACCAACCCTTCTTACCCCTGCAAAGTTTTCAGCTATGTATCAGAGGGCTTTAACCCACACGGGATTGCACCCTAGTGCCTAAACTTAGCCATTCGATTAAACTTATTATATAAAAACACAAACCTAACCTACCCTAGCCTATCTAATGTCAATTCTGTGAATGAGGTGCAATTCTACGTTTACCGTATCAAAGATATTGTTTTACATTCAAAAAAATAAGGATGAAACGGATTTCGTAACATAGAAATGGCGGAATTATACAAAGTTATTTAGATTTAATTAATTAGAGTGTCTTGGCTGTGATAATAATTTCGACTCCATTGGCTGATAAGCAAAGACTCAATTGAAAGTCGGCACAGGGTCCACGGGGGGACATATAGTTATTTAACCCCTTTCCCCTCTATTGTTTTTCCTTAAATGGATTGTCATTCTTGACATATTTGTTATGTTTTGTAGGTTGGCAAAGGAGAAACTCGAGCTAGAGAGGGGTTCACAAAATATGAAGATATTGACAGACCAATTCATATTACTGAACACGAAGAATTACAAAAATATGCCTATGAAATAGGTAAGATTTGTGTTAGAAGTACTCTTTAACAATGGTAGACAGATCAAAAGTCAATTGTTCAATAAGAATCTTAAAATATCAATAATAACTCAGAAAGGGAGGGGACCTTGAGCTGTTTATTACACTATTCCCTAAAGTTTATTATAACGTTTTGTAATAAACAACAGGGGAAAATTTGTGTATAATCATTGGGGGTGTACATCAATGTATGGGCTACCCCTTTAGATTGCTGATAATTATTGTCACTCAAAAACAAAATCATTCATTCAAAAGAAATTCCAATAAGATATTTGTAAAAGTAGAAAAGAAAGTGCCAAACGTAAACAGTCGTTTATAGTTGCCATGCCAGAAGCTATGTGACTGATTCGATCGATTCAGTGGTTAGCGAGTTATTGATGGACAAACAAATATTTTACAACAACTTTATATTTTAGGTTTATGGAGGCAAGAAAATTATGAACCTTTGAACAAACCACTAGTTGAGCTGTGATACATTATATTTTTTTGTGAAGGAGGGGTATATTACTATATATCCCCCTCCCCCCCATAAGAAGTGCAAGCTTATGAAAATTTACACCCTGTTGTGATGGTGATTAAACATGAAAAAAGAAACAGAAATTAATTTGAGAAACCTGATATCCAGTCCGGCCTCGTTATTAAACCTTACCTGGAAAGATTCTCACCACCAGGAATAGGATCCAGGTAGGGTCTACAGAGCTGAAACAAAATAATTAAAATAGGAACCTATAATTTTTTTTTTAAATATGTAAGGAACAGTATAAAAAAAATTTCATTTCCAATATGGCTTCGACACTGCTGGATTGAAAACGTATTTGAGGCAAACTGAAAAATCATGAATTGTATTGTAACCAATTTTCGAGGGATATCAAAATAAAAATCATAAAATCAATAGGTAATCTTTTAATTTTTCATTTTACTAACCGTGCAAAGCTGTCTAATACAATGTGCAAAATAACTAATCAAGAAATAACATGTAGTCTATCTATGAAACAATATTCACGGAATTAGTGCAAGTGACAAACGTCCCTCCCCCCTACCCCCTAAATTATATATTTAAAAATAAATTTACAGATATAAAATGGGGAATAAAGATGAGATGAAGAAAGAGGACGTGGTCCAAGCAGTAATTGTAG
>LS046870.1:0-16749 GCA_900241095.1 Acartia tonsa
TGTTTGCTATGCATGCATTAAGAATTATTAACTATTTATCACTTATCAAAGGTTGTCAAACAAACTGCAAAACTTGTCACATATTTTTGTTTGTGCCGGGACACGAACCGGCCCCCTCATTAATATGCACGTTCCTACATTTTTTGGGTTTTGGCAATTGTAAGGGAGGGAGGAAAGTTTTTAATGACGTTCTCTTATTCGTTGTTTGAACGACTTTGGGGGCTTTTAATAAATTTTGTTTGGATGAATTTAAAACTTAACTAATAGTAGTTTAACATAGCTCTCCATCTGTTTTTGAGATCTTATTAAACACAGACTACTTAATACTACAGCTCAAAGAATACGACGAAAGTTTGGTGTTTTGCAAATAATCAATAATTTCCATTAAAAAAGTGCAATTTTCAAATAAGAATAATTATTGGAAAAGCATATTTGGGAAAAACCTAATTGGAAAAACTATAAAGGACTGCAGAATTTTGAGTGGCTAGCATGAAGACACAAATATATTTTTCCAGTATTGCTTCGAAATCGTTTTATATCCAGTTTTTTATTACAAATATTAGAATAAAAATCCTAATATTAATACAAACTGGTTTTAATCTGTAATTCATTTTAATATCCGCGGAAAGCTGTCTAAAATACGGTGCGAAAAATAACTATTTCCCCCCTTAAAAAGAATTTATATCATTATAAAAGTATGTAAACAAAGCATTCTTTACAGCTGTTTTTGTTTAGTAGACAATATTTTATACTGTCAAACGCCTGCTTTATATCAAAACATCTAAATAACAGCAAGTAATTTAATAAGTAATTTAATATAAAACTAGCTTTAAGGGCTTAAGGTGATCCAAATATAGCCTTGAGCCATTCCTAAGATATTATAATGCTTCCATGGAAAGCATAGCCCAAATTCAAAGCTTTTTTTGCTTTATTGATTTTTTTTAAAATCTGTAAAAACTCTAAAATTTGCATATTTCCACAAATTTTATTTTTATACAAAAATATTTTTGTAGAATTTGTAACATATCAAACGCTTTGCTGACATCAAAACTCCACAAATTATGAAAATGCGGATTTTTGTACATGTTCACTTATTTAAGAAGTAGAGAGAAATATGCATACAGGGATCTAAAGGGATAAGACATGGCAGATAAATTAATGTATATCCTCAATAATGATACACAAAATTTTATCCATCTTAATGAACTAACCAATCAAAATTCAAGTTCCCAAGGTTTTTGAGCCAACGAATAAGAAAACGTTATTATAAGACTTTGGGGACTAGTGTAATAAACAGTCCAATGTCCCCTTCCTCCTTGGAAATATGCATAAATATTAGGAAAATTTTGCATAACTGTCATCTTTGATATACAACATGTTGTCTTCTGCACTTGCAGATAGTTACACGTCAGGATGTCCCCCAAAAAATGGTTCCCAAAGTTTTAGAAAGCTACCTTTTTAATTATTTTTTAAAAATCATGATTGGAAGGTTCAAACTATTACACCAATAATTTTAATATTCGTAAGGATAATTAGGGTTTACAACAATTCATCGTCAATTTTCCTATGCAAAAAAATATC
This sequence comes from Acartia tonsa, assembly GCA_900241095.1. Lineage (NCBI taxonomy): Eukaryota > Metazoa > Arthropoda > Copepoda > Calanoida > Acartiidae > Acartia > Acartia tonsa. Next base: position 1,582 of record LS046870.1, read on the forward strand.
CTTTTCGTAGGAATATCTGCATTTACTGAGCTATTTTTTAACATAATTTGTTTTCCCTTAAAATATTAGCTACACACATATGTATGCATAATTTAGTGCATATAGCTACGAGTAATTAGTTATATTTATATAAGCATATTCACTCGTTACATGGTCATTTAATTGCTAATATGGCAATCTATATTAAATAGAGAATGTACCTTAGGTATTGTTTCTGTTTGTATGTCTGTAATTATCTCACTCTGTCTGTTTGTCAGTTTTAACACTTTCAGTTTGTCTATATGCCTGTCTGTATATCTGTAACGTTTTTTTTCACTTTCAATTTTGTTTCAGGTGACAGATTTTGTGGAAAGACTGATGAAGCACGCGAGCAACTTTGAGGTGTTGCTGTTCAAGAAGCCGCTGGACGCGCGGCTGCACCAGCTGCTGGCCTACACACCAGAGCTCAACCTCGGCTCCATCACCGACCTCGAGTTCATCTCCAACTTCCAGGCCATCCAGGTGGGCGTCAAGAACCAGTTTGGCTACGTCAAATCCAAGGGCGACGCGTCGCGCTCAAACGGCCAGCAGCCACCCATCTCGCGGCCCGTGCAGTCACCGCTGCCCAACGGCCACCAGCAGCTCAACAACAGCAGCATAGCCGCTGCGATGGCCGAACACCAGCTGCTGCGCAGCTTTGGCAGCAGTAGCAGCTGTTCCGGCGGTCTGCCCGGAGGTTTAGATTCAGCCGCCAGTCTTCTGGCCGCTGCGGCTAACAACAGCAAGCGGTTTAGCAGCTCCCCGCAGTCACAGCAGATGAGCCATTTGTCCTCACTGTTGAACGGCGCCTCACTGTCTGAGCTTACTGGAATGGGCGGCGGCAGGATGACCAGCTGCGACGGCAGCAGTTCTAGTCCCAGTCTTGTCGGCGGCGGTTCGTCAGCTGCCGCGGCGGCTGCGGCCGCACAGCTGTCGGCCAACCAGCTGTCAAGTTTGAACAATATGGGTATTAGCGGAGGATTGGGATTCAGCAATCCCTACGAGAAGTGGTCCAACGGTGGAGATTCTTTGTTCAACCTGACACCTTCTTCACAAGAGCAATCATTTAAGGTCAGTAAGTTCATCCACTAGTAGGGTTTGGGATGGGGTGGATAGGGGGTATCGTAATTTTAGTCAGGTACAAGTACCACTTTAGAAGAGTACATGATTATTTGGTGTAAGATCCAAATAATAATATATCCACTAAACACATTACTCATTAACCTACCAATTTTGTTAGTACTTAAATATTAAATAATATATATTTTGGAAAATTTAAATTGTAGCTAGGTTAGTTAAAATTTTTCGGCTTTCCTTTTGAAATTAACTGCATGTTGAAAAATATTATATTATGTCAATTAATCATTCTTAATTACAATCTAATTAATTTTCATGATTTAATGAGTTTTTAGTTTTGAAGGTTTTTTGTTGAAGTGTTTTTTTGTGTTTCTATGAGGATTTAAATAAGGGGACAAAATTTTATCCAGGGATCTTAATGGATAAGACAATTATCCTATTATATAAAGCAGTCAGCCTTTTTTGTCTGTAGCAAAGGATCTCGTTAACTGCTGAATCTATATGGTTCTCCTTTATATTGAAGCTTCTTATTGGTCCAGGGAAGGTTTAGAACTATTTTTTGGGAGGGTATCTCCTCCCTCAAAATAGAAATTATATAAAAAAGATTACCCCTAAGTATAAAATTTACACTCCAATGTCCCCTCCCTTCCTGCGTTTGACATCCCTAATATATTTTTTTATTACAGGAACGTTTGTCCCAGCTATCCCAACCCCCCGCAGACATGGTGGACCTAACCAGCAAGTTTATGACCAGCACAGCCCTGTCGCCCTCACCCCTGCGGGACGTCGGCGGCCCGCTGTACCCGCCCAAGTCGCAGATCAAACGGCAGAAGATGATCTACCACTGCAAGTTTGGCGAGTTCGGCATCCTGGAGGGTCAGTTCACTGAGCCCAGCGGCGTCGCGGTCAATGCTCAAAATGATATTATCGTGGCGGATACTAATAACCACAGGTGGGTTGTGCTGTTTGTCCTTTTCTATTCTATATTTAGAGTATGTCAGAATGTCATTCCCGCTTTGTCCCTTAGATACCAGGATCTAAAGGTATAAGACAATCTGCGATAAATATATGTACATCCCCAATGTTGACAAACTAAAAACTGTGGATTACAATTAGTGGTTGAAACGGTTGGACACTAATCTTAATGAACCAACTAATCAAAATTCAATAGAAGTCCTCAAAGTTATCAATCAAACGAAAAACTAAACGTTATTATAGAACATTTGGGACTAGCCCAATGTTCCCTCCCTCCCTGCGTAGGTACACGCACATATATACCCTTACAGACTAGTACAATATCTTTGTATTGCTCTAAAAATAATCCGTCGTCTGAAAAATCTGTCAATGATTTTTAGGAATTTAAATATGAAAGGGAAAATTTAACATTTATCGATCCACATATCATATGTAGGGAGGAAGGGGACATTGGGCTGTTTATTACACCAGTACCCAAAGTCTTATAATAACATTTCCTTAACAACCTTGGTGACTTTTTTTGAATTTTGATTGGTTGGTTTATTTGGTTAGGTGTCCAATCGTTTATCGGTCATTGTCTTATCCCTTTAGATCCCTGAAAGAGTCTACATATGTGTTTTACAATTTATAATTCAAGATAGGAAAGAAAAGGGGGAATTTCTAAATATTAATATATGAAAATATATATAATATTTATTATATATGAGCAACATTTTATATTTATTTTAATGGGTTGATACAGTATTGGGAGGGGAAAAAAAGTTGGGGCTGCTAAAAATAACAAAATAAATGGTAGGTTAAAAGGTTGGCTCATATTTCAGCAAAAATATTTTTTAGATAATTCTCTCATTGGTTGGCTTAAAAACTTTGGGTACCTATATTAGGTCTGATGAATACTTCTCACCAGTAGCTATCTATTATGATTCCTGATTTTGGGGTATGATTATTATTGGTGGGAACGTTTGGACACTTTGTACTCCTGGTTTAAACATCTGCAGTATATGTTTTCTCACAATACAATCTAGTTTACAGAGATAGGTCACTGGAGAATACATTAATATTCCCCTAAATTTTGTATTTTAAACTGGTACCCAAAGTTCCATTAATACGTTTTCTTATTTGTTGGGTTAAGGAACTTGTCGTACTTCTACTAAGCCTTGATTAGTTGGTTTTAGATGACTATGATCTACAGAATGGGTATTTTTTATTATCATTAGGTATTTATCGTTCAATGTCTTATCCCTTAAGATACAAGAGTATCATTAGATACCATTGCAAAATTTAACACACAAAAAAACACTAAATTAAAATATTTTACATACTATGTATTTTCAATAAATGATCACTATACATACTAAATGTATTGTTATTAACTACATCAAGAAAAATAGTAATAGAACTACATAAAATATGAAGTGAAGCCTGGCAAAAATGAATGAATTTTTTTACATTGTTAATGTACATTCTTAAGATGAAAGACTAATAAATTAATACACTTTCTTCTTCATATTGTACACGGTAAAAAAATAATTCCTTTAAAGAAATATATTACAGTATCCTGTATTCAAGCAGTTTTGAAACAGATCTACTTACAATTTTGTTTAAACCTATATATGTACACATAGTCCTGACACTATAGCAGTCAATGTTTTAGAACAAAAAAAAACCTCTTCCTTTCTTAATAACTTTTTTTACAGTCTATATACATCTAATTTTAAACATATTCACGGAATTTTTTGTTTAATTACGTCATACATTGAACAAGGGTAACCTATAATTCATACTAACGGACGTACAGACAGTCAAAACAATGTAGCTGCGCTACTTCAACTAAATCCTTTAGAAATAAGAAAAGTTTTTATTCTTGCCCCCCCAAAAATGAAAAATTGATAATTGAAAAGAAAAGTTCTGCCAAATAATTTCTTTAGTTCCTCTACTTGATGTTTTTGTAATCTGTTTGGTTTTTAGATTGTACACTGTAAAGGAGAACCATATCGGTTCAGCGGTTAGCTAGATCCTTCAGTACATATAGATAGACACAGATCCTGTTACTTTAATAATAGGATACGGAACTATTTGATTATTAAACATGGTTAAATATATTTATAGCAAATCAAAATTAAAAATAGCAATTTCATTTGGACCTACTTTGACGTTAAGACATGTCCTAGTAATAAAGTATCTTCGCTACTAAATGATAAGCTTTTTTGCTCATATGATAGCACATCCTTTTCGGATCTCTCTCGGTCTCTCTCTCTCTCTTTCTCTCTCTCTCTCCATCTCTCATCTCTCTCTCTCTATCGCTCGTATTTCCAAGTACTTATTTATAAGGTTTTTATCTCCTAAGAATTTATTTCTTTTTTGTTGAAATATATATCAAGAAAAAATTTCTAGATAAAAGTACTTCTACATTTATTACATATGGTTCTTAAAACTCATTTATTAGTATCGTAGCTTGTCTGTAACCGATTATCTTCAGGGATCTAAAGGGATAAGACAATAGCCGATAAATTGTATACATCCCCATTAATGATACGCAAAAATACCCTTTCCTTCTTTAGATTGAAACATTTGGACACTTTACCAACTAATCAAAATTTATTTCAAGTTCTCTAAGTAGTTAAACAAACGAATAAGAAAACGTTATTATAAAACTTTGGGGACTAGTGTAATAAACAGCCCATTGTTTCCTTTCCTTCCGGGTTTATCTACCATTTTTGCTAAATTTTGTTATTGCTTTAGGATCCAGATTTTCGACAAGGAGGGTAGGTTTAAGTTCCAGTTTGGCGAGGTCGGCAAGAGAGATGGGCAGCTCCTATATCCTAACAGAGTAGCAGTTGTCAAGACTAGTGGAGATATCATTGTTACTGAGAGGTATATATACATAGATAGATAGATAGATTGATAGATAGATAGATAGAGGGATGTAGAATATACGTGGATATTATGACAGGGGGAAAATTGTCGTCAATTTAGCTTGCTAACATGCAACTCGTTTATTGGTTAGTTCATTCATCTAGTAGAATAGGAGGGGATAATGTAAAGGGGGGAATCGTAATTTTAGCTTGTTGCCAGTTTTACTTTATTAAGAGAATATTAAAAATTGATGTAAGATCCAGGTAATAATATATCCATTGTTAGATACCTTTGTAGTTAGTTAGATAGCCAGGTATAAAATCCAGGGATCTAAAGGGATAAGACAATGGCATATAAATTGATGTAAATCTCCAATATTTTTGTCTTCTGTAGATTAAATCTTTTGGTTGAAACGTTTGGACACTAAACTTAGTGAAAAGACCAATCAAAGTTCATTTAAAGTCCCCAAAGCCATCGAATAAGAAAACGCTATTCTAAAACTTTGGGGACTAGTGTCCCCTCCCTCCCAGTATAAAACCCGACTTAAACGTATCCTGTTTTGTAGGTCCCCGACACACCAGATCCAGATATACAATCAGTATGGCCAGTTTGTCCGCAAGTTCGGGGCCAACATCCTGCAGCACCCCAGGGGCGTCACCGTGGACAACAAGGGCAGGATCATTGTTGTTGAGTGCAAGGTAATAAATGTTTGTAGAGTTGACACGCTTTTAGTAGCGTAGCTGGTTAGTTAAGGGTTGTACTTGACCAAAAGCTTCCTTATTGGTTGGCAAATTAAAAATCCTTAAAAATGTCAATTTTGTTACTAGAAGGCTTAGATTACGAATTATCTGCTATGGTACCCTCCCTCCTTTTCTATATTTCCTAGAATCATATTATTGGCAATTCTAAAATGGTAAAAAATGTAATATTTGTTATTCGACATAACTAGCTGCTTCATATCCTAATATTGTGCAAATATTATGCCTCTCTCTCTTTCTTTCCTATCTCTTCTTTTTCTCTCTCTCTCTCTCTTCCTATCCCTATTTTTCTCTCTTTTTTTCTCTTGTACTTGATTAATTGAGCCGATTTGTCTTGGCCATGATTGAGCTCTAACACAAGCATAAGTAAACAACAAATGTTACAAATTTTTTTTCGCGCATTTTTTATACAATAAAATTTCTTTTCCATTTGCCTTCCCTGTATGACAGGGATCTTAAGGGATAAGACAATGGACGATAAATTGATATTCATCCCCCAATGATGTTTAACATTGTTACACCTTCTATGTATAAAAATATAGGTTAAAAATTTAACCACTAATAGTTAACGTGGTATTAGATCTTTGGGTACTAGTTTCATTTACAGTCCAATGTCCACTCCCTCTCTGCTGTATGTTTCAAATCAATGCTTCTATTGGATATAATAAACCTTGTTATTATACACATTCTGTTAGAAAGTCGACCATTAATTTTAATTATAACCATCGTTAAAAGCATGAAGAATTGCTTTGTTTCTATATAATCTATTTATTATCATTTATCACAAATACAGTATATTTGTCCAAGTGTATGTACTCTTTCGTTCTTTAATTACATCACAGGTTTTACATTTTTGTAAAAGTTTTTCATAATAGTGATTTAGCCCCCCCTCCCTTTACCCTCTTAGAATACAGAGCCTTCAGATGCCAGGGGCTCTGCCACTAGTATTAAAAAATCTTAAAACTTTAGCAACCCTTTTAAATCAATTTAAAAATGTTCGATATTCCCCTTATTATTTATTGTACTGGCATAGACATTATAATTTTCAATTAAGGTACACCTGCACTTTCAGGGATAGGGGGATGAGACAATTGAAGATCAATTTAGGGAGGGAAGGGACATTGTGCTGTTTAATACACTAGTCCGCAATGTATTGTCGTAGCGTTCATTTCAACAACATTGGGAAATTTTAATTGGTTGCATCATAAAGTCGAGTTTCCATAATTCGTAAATTCAATCATTTTGGGATGTAAAATATTATATGCAATTGTCTCCTCCCTTCCTCCCTGATCTATGAATCATATATTAGATGTACAAATTGATATAAAGTAATGATAAAATATACATATTTGTATAATATCATATTCCATAAACTTCATTTGATACGCATCTAACAGTGATAGGTTTATGGGAAATGAAACGGCTAAAATTTCTTTGATGTATAATATGGGGAAATTAGGTACCCAAAGTTTTCTTATTGGGTTCGATTAGTTGGTTACAAACTAGCAGTGTTCAAACTTTTCAACCACAAATTGTAATCATTGTGGATGTATATAAATTTATCATCCATTGTCTTATCTCTGAAGATCCTTGACATAAAGGACATAAATATATAGCTAGCAATCTTTTACTGTTTTTGTCTCAATTTACTAGAAATATGAGCGCTGGGCCTCTCTTTGTGCAGTAGTAGTTATAAATGTGGGCAATTACTTCCCCACAAATATATCCCGTCGATTTTTCCCGATTGCACATTATTACTACAGCAAAAAGTTCCCCTTCCAATTTGAAAACTCCCATAATAAACCAGTATCTATACTTTATTCATTTGGTTTTCTTGGACTATTTGATTATTTTGGCAAATTTTTATGACTTTGGGGTCGAGCTAATAAGTTTTTGTCTTTAACCCTCTCAATTATTGCGAATATGCAACACAATGCAGATGTGTGTAAGTGATAGAACACCATGTTTCTATGTATCATAAACTTTGTCTATATACTTTGTTTATGTAGCTCACTTTTTGTTTTACAGTATTTTCTGCTCTTTTAAAAGTACATCTAATAAAAAATAGGATGAAAGGGACTTTAGATTGTAAATCATACTGGTACCCAAAGTTTTCAACCAATAATTTAAAACATTTATTTAAAAATTTATTGGGGATGTGTATTCATTTATCGTCCATTGTCTTAGATTTCTGGGCAGTGGGCATACACTAAATTTAAACAGTTGCGCTCTCAAGCAAGAACAAATATGTTTTTTCATGGACGTACATACCTAGTTTATAAGTAGCTGCGCTACTTTTAAAAGGGTGGAAGTTATTTAAGGTTTTAAAATTTCCCCCACCCTGCTTAATAAATTTCCATGAGAATTAGACACATGATTGGATAATTAAAAACAGGGGGGATTTATTGGTTAAGTACCAATACATGGTGTTCCTTTCATGTAACTAACTTCAAAATATATATTGTAGTATGAACATTTGTTCTTTTTGAGATTCAGTAAAATGTTGTGTGGGAGGGGATATTGGGATGTTTATCACACTAGTTCCCAAAGTTTTATAATAACCTTTTCTTACTCATTGGCTTAACAACTTTTGGGACCTTTATTGACTTTCAATTAGTTGGTTTATCAAGTTGAGTATCCAAACGTTTCAAGCACTAATTGTAATATACAGACGGGGTAATTTACTTCATCATAGGGAAAGTACAACCTTTTATCAGCCCTTTAGATCCCTTTAGATTTTTGCAGTTATATAGCGACACCTATTGGTTGTATGTTTAACCACTAATTGTTTAGTTTATCCTCTATCATCGGAATACACATATTAAGCAGGCAGTTAGGGGATAGGTAATTTATTTGTTAAAATTTCGTGATTTTTTTTGCTTATATAACACGATAATATATATTAGCTGGGATCTAAAGGGATAACACAATAGCTAATAAATTAATTTACATCCCCAATGATGATGCACAAAATTACCCCTTCTGTAGTGTAATACTAGTGGTTGAAACGTTTGAACACCCAAATTAATAAACCATCTAATGAAAATAAATTCCCAAAAGTTATTAAGCCAACGAATAATAAAACCTTATTATAAAACCTTGTGGAAGATTTAATGAACAGCCCAATGTCCCCTCTCTCTCTCGGATATATATTAGTCAGCTAAAGTTAAAACATTTGTTATCTATTGTCTTATCCCTATATCCCTGGAAATTAAAACTTAATCCCTAAAATTATCCGCTGGGATTAAGGTCCAATCAATCATCTTAATCTTAATCATTTACACATATCCTATAATATGGAGTAGTAAGGATTTTTTGTTTCAAGTTTGAGGTCTCAATATATACTGAACTCTCTTTATAAAACAGCTTTACATAGGTCCCGTGGTGGTTTTAGACTATTTTAATGCACCTTCTATACCCCTTTCATAATACAGAGCCCCTAGATGCTAGGATCTTAAATGCAAGTGCTTTTAATGAAAGAAATAGCAATTTTTATAATTTAGCTACTTAAAATACATTTCAATTTAATATAAACACTCTGTATTAATTAGAAAGGGTTAAACTAAAGGGGAAGGGGGGGGGGTGTTTAATAAATACCTGATTACATATTTAATTGTTATAATTCTTTTCGTGATATATCACAACAAGAATGACAACATTCATAAATTCAAAGCTTTAAACTTAAAATAAATATGAAAATAGCAAGGAGGGAGAGGACATTGGAATCTATAATATTACACTGGTACCCAAAACATTGACTTTTGATTGGTTGGTTCCAAAATATCTGTGTCCTAAATTTTTAACCAATAATTCTAATTCAAGGAAGGGATTAATCTTTTATCATCTTATTCTTTAAGATTCTTGGAATACAGATTTTGTCAAATAGCTAATAATTTATTTTTTATTTTTCAGGTTATGAGAGTGATTATCTTTGACCAGTATGGTAATGTGCTGAACAAGTTTGGATGCTCCAAGCATCTAGAGTTCCCCAATGGAGTTGTTGTCAATGACAGGTAAGAATAACTCTATTTAAACTCTCATAGTACTTAATTGTTATAAAGTTTATTTTCTCTTTTATGATTTTATTTATTTTCCTCCGTTTAGAATAAGTAAATTTTAGGAATCTTACAATTTAATTTACATCCCTTTCTTTCCAGTATACAGGGTACCAAATATTAATGGAGGGAGGGTATATTAGGTTGTCAATTACACTTGTGCTCAAAGTTTTATATAAAAGTTCTCCTATGATTTGGGTACTTTTATTAAGTCTTAATTGGCTGGGTTAAATTTGTTGTGTACAAACTTTGTTTTAATACACAGAAATCTTAAAAATTTATTTTATTTTTAGACAAGAGATTTTCATTTCTGACAACCGAGCCCACTGCGTCAAGGTGTTCGACTACGAAGGAAACTACCTTAGGCAGATTGGTGGAGAAGGTACGTACATACATTTCTAGTTGTAGAGTAGCCTTGCTTCTCTGGATTATTGCTGTACGTTATTTTAGTTTATATTTCAAGTACAGTACATTAGAGAGAGAGAGAGAAAGATGGAACAATGAGCTGGTTATTGCACTAGTCCCCAAAGTTTTATTATACTGTTTTCTTATTCGTTGGCTTAACAGTTTTGGGGACTTTTGATTGGTTGTATCATTAAGTTGAGTGTTCAAACGTTTCAACCATTGATTTTAATCTAATGAAAGGGTAGTTTTGTTGTATCATCATTGAGGATATATATCTTTCAGTCCTTCAGTAAAGCTATTGGGGGAGCCGTCAGCATCTATTATAATACTTGGTCCGTCGGTCTGTCGGTCATGATAAAAATGTTTTAATAAACTTTACAACCTCACTATGCTAAGAACTTGATCTAATCAAATACACTTTATAGAAGTTTCTCCACTGTAGCCTCTCTAGAAATTATTTATTTTTATGTACAATTTTGTAGAATGTTTTACTGAGGTTAAATGACTATGTATTTTGCTTATCTCGTGTGTACGAAACTGTTATGGTTATGTCACACCCCTTCCCCCCTCCCCCTTTTTCCCTTCATCTTTGTCAGGGATATTTAGGGATAAGACAATGATTTATGAAAACATACCCCCTTTTGTTGATAAAAGTTTAAGATACAAAGAAAGTCCTCAACAAATGATAGAAACGTGTTTATATAACTTTGGGTACCAGTGTAATTTACAGTCCATTGCCCCCTCCCTCCCTGGTGTTAGTATTTTATGGGTTAGCGCATTTACCATTCGAGAAGACTTACCCGCTTAAGAGGACAGTTTATAAAAACAATATTTTCTTTTTTTTATAAAGATCTTAAGGGATAATACAATGGCCGATAAATTTATGTAAATCCCCAATGATGATATACAAAATTACCTCTGTTGTAGATTATTATTAGTGGTTGAAACGTTTGGACACTTAACTAAATGAACCAACCAATCAAAATTCAATAAAAGTTCCCAAAGTTGTTAAATAATAGGAAAACGATATTATAATACTTTGGAACTAGTGTAATAAACAGTGCAATGTCTCCTCCCTCCCTGCATAATTGTCCTTGTTAGACATATTTTCTTTGATTTTAGTAAAAATTAATCTTGACATTTCATAACTTTTTCTTAGAAAACAGTTTTCTCTACATATTATAAACTTTTTCTTAGAAGAACTGTTATTATTAGAATTTGTACAGAATCTTAATTTTTATTAGCGAAGCTACTCTATTATTTAGATGTCTGTCTGTTAGTCCGTTATTTTCTTTGTTCCTATAAAAGACGGACAACTGAAAATATTCCCTATTTAGGTAGAAAATTATGTAAATTTTTATTTAAAAACTGAGATTTTGGTACCGCATGAGAACAGATTTCTGTGTTGGTTATGTTTTAGTCATGTGCCTCTCATTGTTGTAAAATTTACATTATTATCCGCGGAAAACTTCTGAATAGGAAAAACTATTTGGCGCAGCAATTTATGCATGTTTATTTTTTCTTTCAAAAGATGTTTATAAGACAGTTTTCTCCTTTTATTTTTAAGGGGTTTAATCTCGGAAATTGTCGGTTCGAACGGGTTGTACTTATCAGGGAATCTTTATAAATGTTTTAGGGTGGTTTTTAGCTATTTCATGACCTACATCGCTCTTCCCGGGCGAAGCAAAAACGTTACATGATATAAGTAGATTAAAATCGGTGAATTGTACTCACAATAGCTGGTTTAACATTTAATATCATTCAATTACATTAAAAGCACTAAAAATGCACTTCATGTGAGTTACAGGGATTTGTCAATGGCAATAATTTAAGTATTTCAGGGATTACATTAATGGGGGAAAAAGGGATGTAGAATCCTTTCTCCTATTCCTTCCTAAATTTACTATCTAAATTTGAAAAGCTCAACCCAGGGATCTTAAGGGATAAGACAATGAACGATATATTGATATAAATCTTCAATGATGATAAACAAAACTACCTAAAACTACTAAGTTCAAATTATTGGTTGAAAAGTTTTTTCATTGCTAGTTTGGAACTAATCAATTAATATTCAATAAAGGTACTCAAAAAAATTTATTGACATGGTTATAAAACTTTGGGTACCGTTGTAATTTACAGTCCAATGTCCCCTTCCTCCAAGGCTTAACCTGTATAAATCAAATTTTATGGGCTCAAAACAAAAACTTAATTAAATTAAATGATTAAACTTTATACAGAAGCCTACTCGGTGGATAAAATGCATTTGAAAAACCCAGGGATCTAAGGGGATAGGACAGTGGCCGATAAATTGATGTTCATCCCCAATGATGATACACAAAATTATTCCCTTTGCAATTAGTGGTTGAAATGTTTTGACACTCAACTTTATAATTCAACTAATCAAAATTCAAAAAGATTTAGCAACGAATAAGAAAACGTTAATATAAAACTTTGGGAACTAGTGTTATAAACAGCCCAATGTCCCCTCCCTCTCTGTAAAAACCTGTTTCCATACGTTCTTAATATTACAGTTTTATTTTAAGCCTTCATAGGTTAAATTGATATGTTATATTATTTACCAAATTTTTCTTGGAACCCTCCCAAAGTTGAAAGGTTTTGATGCAGTAAAAGACATAAATATTAATTTGTGTCAAAATTTATTATAATTTCAAGTTACCTTATGTTGCAAGACAAATTCTAATTAATTTTATTTGATTTTTACTGTACAATATAGGCCATAGTACCCCAAGTTTTATTTAGCTTTAAAATTTTGAGTACTTATAATGAATTTTGATTAGTTGGTTTATAAACTAGCATTGTCTAAACGTTTTAACCATTTACCTATTTAAATTAAAAGAAGGAATAATTTTATTTGTCATCGTTGGGGATGTACATCATTTTATCGTCCATTGCCTTTTCCCTTAAGTTACCTAAACCTTTATTTTACATAATACATTTATTATTTGGACTTTTCTAGTGTATAGTGGTTTATGTATAATCATTAAATATTTATATCAATTTCATAGAATAATATATAAATTGAGAACTGCAATTTGTAATAAACGAACATACATACATACAGACCGACTTATTCAAATTTATGGGGTGCTTTGGACTGTAATTTACACTAGTACCCAAAGTTTTATAATTCGTTAGCATTAAAACTTTGGGTTGCTTTAACAAACCTTGATTGCTTGGTTTAATCTTGCAGTGTGTTAACTTTTCAACCAATGTACAATTCGTAGATGTAGCTATTAAATAACAATTTGAATTGACATTTTTATTTATTACCAGTGTACTATATCATTAAAAAATACAATACTTAAAGTACATATATAATAAGTTTTTGTAAAATGTACTTTAAAAAGTAATAAAATGTTAGAATATGATATGAAATATATATGATATTATTTTCAACTATTTTTCTCAGTATCTTTTGATATTTAGCTGTATCTATGAATTAAACTTAGAATTTTTAGCGCAGTAACTAATAAATTTCCTTTTGTTTCAGGCATTACTAATTACCCAATCGGCGTGGGCATCAACTCAGCTGGCGAGATCACCATCGCGGACAATCACAACAACTTTAATCTATCCGTCTTCTCACAGGACGGTCAGCTCATCTCGGCATTGGAATCAAAGGTATGATTTTTTTGCCTTATCGTCCTAGAAATCATTTTTCTATATGGCCTCGAAATTGAAGATCTTGTGGATTAGAACCGGTACTCGGTCATACTGAAAAATATTTATCGTATTACAGAAAATTTTTCACATAGAATAAATAAGAATCATAAAATTAATATCGGCTTTGTTTTGGGTTTTCGGCCCCTCGGGCTAACAACCACGTTTTAATTTTTTATTTTTTATTTTGACATCTGGGGAAAGTTGTCTATTACGAATTTAACCCTTGCGTTAGGACCCTAACCTTGCGGGAACTAAACTTACAATGCCCTAACCCTGCGAGGCTACACAGTACCAAACGAAAAACTCCCCTACCTTCCTCGATTTTTTTAAATTTATTTCAAAGTAGAGGGGAGGGGGTTTCTTCGCTCGATAAATCACTTAAAATAACCTTTTCGATATTCAAATTGACTGACATAAACAAATAATGATCTCATGAATACAGTATCCTATCAGACTTTAGTAATCAAACGCTATGATTAAGTCAAACTTACAAGAAGATAAACATAAGTTTAATATTAGTTTGTCTAAATTTTGTTTGAGTAAGACATAGTCATATCCTAATAATAAATGGCTGGGACTCGGGTATTTGAAAATAAAGAAATTTGGAAGGAGGGGTGTTACTTCCTTGCTACCAAAAAAAGACAAAATAATTTAGAAATAAAACTTTTAAAAATAGAGGACAATGGGCTGGTTATTATACTAGTCGCCAAAGTTTTATAATAAGATTTATAATTCGTTGAGTTTTGATTGGTTTGATCTTAAAGTTGAGTGTCCAAACGTTTCAACCACTAATTGTAATTTACAAATGGGGTAATTTTGTGTATCATCATCAAAAATGCACATTGTTTTATCGGCTATTGTCTTATCCCTTTAGATCCTTGCCTTCTTTATGAATAGAAAATATTTTAAGACATTTTTGTGGACACTGAAAAGGGGTAATTTAATTGGTATTCTGTGTAGGCAGGCTAAAGCATATACACTTTAAATAAATACCCTCTAATTACACCAATATATTTTACCTTTCTGTGTTTGTGTGTGTGTGTGTGTATTTGTGTGTGTATGTGTGTGTGTAACGCAATAATTCTCCACACATTACACAGAAACCAAGTAAATAATTAATAGGAGCAATCAGGTTTACAATGTATTACCAACTCATACACATACACATACACATACACATACACACACACACACACACACACACACATTGACATTTTACTTGTATTTGTTTTTAAAAGCGAAGCTTTTCTATAATTAGGGTCGGTCCGTCCGTCCGTACGTCCGTCCGTACGTCCGTAACGGATAGCTTTTTTCGTTAATTTAGACATGTTAGAATTGTC
>LS046884.1:9513-24972 GCA_900241095.1 Acartia tonsa
TAAAATTATTCTGGAGGGTTGACTTTCCATTACCTCATGGGGCGAAGCCCCTAGAGGCTAGGGGCGAAGCCACTAGTGTAATAAATAATGAAAGAAAAATAGCACGATTCAAAAGGCTTATGAACAATTTTGAATAATACAAAAAGTGGAAAATTTACATTTTAGGAATGGATTATAGAACTCTATAATTCTACAATAACTATATAATATAATATGCTATTTCAGTATAGTTTACAACCGGTTTCCTGCCGGTGGAAAAAATTCTTGACCATAAAAATAGATAAAATAACATTTTAGAAATATTAAAAGTCTTTACAACATGAAATTTTTGGCCGACAAAAATACTTTGTTATTACCCTAGCTAACCCATTGAATTTTTTGTTATATTGAGTAAGGCTATCGAAAAATAGTGTATGTCCTAAAAGATCGTCCAACTTGCTTTTTTAAAAATGCATTCCTTAACGTTGATAACAAGATTAACTACGTCCACTAGAAGCGTAGATTTCAGACGAACAAGTCAAATGAAACCTTCACAGGTTAAATAATGATTCTCTTAAAGCAGAGCAAATAACATCAGCGAAGCTCTTTATAGTGCCCGTAAAAACGGGGGAAATATTAAAAACTTTTGGCCGAAGGATCCCGAATGACGTCATATTAGAGTGATTGATTATTTTAAAAAGACATCATTTGGTACATTCGGTCAAAAGTCTTAAGATTTATCATTGTATACCCTTTTTTAGGTATTATAAAGAGCTTAAACATTAGCAGTTTAAGAGTGGCACTTCAGGATGAGCAGAAATTTGGGCTACAAACAACATTAGCAGTTTAAGAGATCTTAAATTACTGATATTGTGTAAGAATAAAAAAGTGTTAAAGCCCAAAAAAGTTTGCTGTATGTAGAGAATCTGTGCTACGTAAAAAACACATTTTTCCAATTAGTCTTTATCTATTGGGATAAACAAACTTAGCTCTAAAAAGTATCAGTAACAAGGACAATAGGCTAGCGGAAGAAAAAAAAAGCGCGCGGAGCACGCGTAATTTTAACTATATTCGTTTATTGTAAACCAGAGGATATTAAGCCGAGTAATGTGTTAATAAGTATTGTAATGTCTGTCAGTCTATATATCCATTATTAAAACGGCTAAACAAAACGAGTTATCATTTGAATATGTGTTTCATTTCATGACTTACTTTGTAAAATTGTACTTTTCAGGAAAGCTTTATCTAATTAGTCTTAAAATTAAAGGAATAAATCCATAGAAAAATTGGGTGCTATCACATACCGGTTAAGCACTGATAGACCCCCCTCCCCCAACGTTGATGAGGTCATTTTATTCTAATGTCTAACACATGGGGATAACCAGTACCCTAACATAACCTAACCAAACCTAAAGTAATAAACAAACGATAAACTACCAACTTCCCTTGATTTCAATTCATTTTTCAAATAAGAGGGAGAGGGTACAATGTGTGAAAACGCTAAAACATTATAATATTTTTTAGACAAAATTTTGCTTTGGTGTTACCTGATCATAATAGTATGAGAAGGTGACTTTATCCCTCTGATAAAGGAGGTTCAAATCAGTCGGGATGTATCTGACTCGTAGCTCTACTCTGTAGTCGGGGTTCGAACCACCATACCGCTCCTCAACCTAAGTAGTTAGATATGTATATAGATTTAAATAATGAATATAGTTAAATATCATTCTTAGAATAAAGTAATGTTTGTTTGTTTGTACCGAAGGATCTCGCTAACCGCTGAATAGAAAGGGGTCTCCTTTACAGGGTAGCTTTTCATAGATCCTGGGAAGGTTTATATCTATTTTTGGGAAGAGTACCACCACCCTCCCAAGAGAAATCGATCCTAGAAAAAAATTATTCCCCCTCTAAATTTTACTTTTTCATTTTGAATCTAAAATAAAAACAAAATAAAAATTTATTTTATATTCACTCCCCCCCCTCTTTAAGTGCCCCAAGAGGCCTCTATGGGCGTAAATTCATAAATAGCCTTAAATAAAATACCCCAAAACTCTATGATATGAAACCCATAATATATTTATGAGGGTAAAGTGGACATTATTTTTTAGATAGGGAATTGTAGGCCGTAGGGGCGTAGCCACTAGAATTTAGTAATGTAGAGTGTAGCTATCTAAATTAATGTATTTTACCCTATAATTTATATCTAATTATTCAGAACTTAATGGATATCTAGATACCTAGCTAGATAGATAGCTGGACAGCTAGATAATATTTTGATATCTAAATTAGTGCAATATCACTGTAAAATTTGCAGCTAATAATTCACAAATTAACTGCAGTAATAAATAAAGCTGGTTTCCTTCAACTAACTCTATTACACTAGAATTACATGATTTAAAAAGCAGAAATTCTACTGTGATACTAGAGTACTAAAAAGTTTTAGGAATCGCCCTAAATCTCTCAAATGTCAAAATGCAACCTTTTCAAATCTTGCGATGAAAAATTAACTTTGTTGCTTTTATTAGTATTTATGACGCCTAATAGCAGGGCTTGGCCTATGCGCATAAGCTGCTAATCCGATGCTTAAAACTAGCGGCTGCGCTACTAGCATCTAGAAACTCTGTATTTCAAAAAGTAAGGAAGAGATATAAAAATTAAATAGCCTAAAATCATCCAGAACTTAATCGGTTCAGTAGTTATCAAATCTTAAGTTACAAACAAAAAAAACCTTACTACTTTATATAATAGAATGACAGGTTGCCTTATTGATGATTAAGAATGAGCATATAGAATAAATTTTAAAAAACGTCGATTTCCTATGGAGCTTTTTGTTGGCTCATGAGCGGCTGCCTAGGCTTGATTTTATGTATTAGTAATCTTGTGTAAAAATAGATTTCATTCTGATCATATCTATTTTAAACGTATAAACAGCAAAGTTTTTCTATGATTATTCCGTTTACATCCTTGTTTATGGTTATTCAACTACAGATTGTCATAATAAAAACCATGTTTTGCTTCTCTCAAAGCGACAAACTCTATAAATAGGGCATGTCCGTACGTACGTCCGACCGTCTGTCAGTCACTGAAAGACTGTAAATAAATACCTGATACATAGTTGTGTCCTGGTGAAGGTAAACAGTATCTCCTGGAGTCACAGTAATTTTATACACAGTAAACCATGTAAATTTAAATGTTTAAAATTTGCCAATAATTAAGAAAGCTTGGATCATGGAAAGAAAACGAAGTAAAGTATTTCGTCGTATTTTCATAGTAGCTTTTCTCTTATTGCTAGGTCCTGCGAGGGACTCTAACCCTGTGGGGCAAACATTAACATTTACTAAACCTAACCTAACCTAAAATAACCAATTAAAGCTACTTGAAAATTTGACGCACCCGCTACTTCGTTTTCTTTCCATAATCCGAAAGTTTTAATCCTTTTAGTGAAAGACGGTACAAATTTTGTGTGTGTAAGATTACTGTTCCTGTGGTAGTGTGTATAATTCTGATTGAATACAAGTGTGAATATTCTCTGTGGCCGCCTCCCAGCCTACTCGTCAACAACTGGATGATGCCCTGAATAGAAAAAAATTATGAGTCGCATATCTAGCCTAAAACCTGACCTTAAGTTTTAATCATTTTTTTTTCTTCATTTCTGTCAATTGTATTAAACTTCTGTACCAAATATTATGTTGAACTAGAGGTATAAATTCAGAGTAGCGTGTAATATCGTAACAATTATAGATGTAATAAGTATATATGTATAACCCAGACAGCTACCTGGCCCAAGTCCTTGGGACCTTTTTCACCCGCTAGCAAACGGCTTTCTACTTTTTGTTAGCGACTTGGCTGTGTTAATATTTATTCAATATTAGCTGATATTTAAAGACCCAATTGAAAGTCGGCACATGGTGTACGTGGTGGGGACATACAATTATACATATATGGTCGATATAGATAATTCAAATGGTATATTTCAAATTGACATGTCGATAATATATCATTAATGACCACTTCTATCTAATATCATCAAATCGACAAAAAAAACCACTAAAATGGTATATTGACAAAATGTACATTGTAGGTACCGCTAAAACTGGCGGCTTGTTTATTATTCTATGTATCTGACTGTCTGACTGACTTTAATTGAATCATTAATTAAAACTTGACCAAAGCTATCAGGGGAACAGGGTCAGGTTAATGAATGAAATATAATCAAAAATTCGCAGATTTTTTAGATAAGACTTAGAAGATTTTCTTTTAAAGAATCAAAATAATAAACACTCCGGCGTTTTACTCACTCCTGCGTTTATCCTAGAACCTGATGAAATGATCTTCATCTTAATCATAAAAGTATTATATTTTGTCTGTTATTAAAAAGGATTTAACTTAATTTACGTCGAAATGATGAACAACTTTAAGAATTATCAATACAAAATTGTATTCGACCTTCCAAAAAACACAGTTCTGATAATTACCTTAAAACAAAAACTATTTATCTACTTACAATAACTATTGTGATAGATTAGCTAAAAAGTTAGCAAAAGTTCATATAAACCGTCCTCTAAGTAAAATGTCCTAAAAGGCATATCAATAATAGTATAACGTTTTTTCGTTGACAATTCCGTATCCCTATATCCCTGGCCCAAAATGCTGTTTTAATTGTTCAAGTTTGTGACTAACACTTGACAATTTCTAATCCAAGTGTACGATACGATGGAGAAAATAATCTTAATCCAATTCGTGACGAAGACCAAAATACATAACTTTAGGGTCACTTTTGATTCCTGTGACGTCATATAATGAGGAAGATAAGAGTAGAAGTGGGAAAGATAACTCATAAAAAAGAGATGGAGAATATGTGGTGCAAAAGTTATATATTTTGGTCTTCGTCCAATTCGGCCTTTAATATTTTTAAGTGACTTTTTTTTTATTTCTCTTCCTGACATAGATTGCTGTACTTTTCTCAAGGATTGAGGGGGTATAGGATTGTAAGATACACTAACTTTAATAAACCCGTTTACTCATTCGTTGGCTTAAAAACTTTTTGGACTTTATATTAAATATTGAATGGTTAAAGAAACAGTGTCCAAACTTTTCTACCATTAATTTTAATCTTTAGAATAGGTGAATTTCATAAATAATTGATGAGAGTGAGCATACATTTATCCTTCATTGTTTTAACCCTTAACCAATAACAGATAATTGAGAAATAATGAAATGGAACATAGAACAGAATTGATTTGATCAATTGAAACTAAGATATCTTACTTGCTTCACCCTAATTCAGTAAGGGAAATGTATAATACAAAAACAAGTTATTTATTAAAAATTTATAAAGAATCCTGAAAAGAGATAATTTGTCAATTGATTTCAAATGACTGTTTGATTGGAAAAATATTTGTCTACAAGTACTAAAAAAAGTTGCACCTGTTATAATTCAAGACATTCCTCCTTGTGACTTCTAAAAATGTCAGATAACTTTCACAATACAGAAGAGAAAAATTAATTACAGCTTATGAAATTGGTTCAAAATTAGAATAATACAAAAATTCATGATCAGGGATCTAAAGGGATAAGAAAATATCCAATAATAACACACAAAATTACCACTTCTGTAGAATACAATTAGTGGTCAAAGCGTTTGGACACTCAACTTAAACAATTAATCAAAATACAAAAAAAAACAAATTTGTAAAGTCAACGAATAAGAAAAAGTCCCTATAAAACTTTGGGGACTAGTATAATAAACAGCCCAATGTCACCTCCCTCTACATGCTACATGATTCTGATTAATTATATTAATGAAAATCTGTCCCAATTCTTGAAAGAAACCAATTAAAAGACACCCCGCTTAGAATTTAAATCCACAATTAAATCATTTTAAATTAATTGCGGGTAAGGCTACTCTTTGCTTGGATTTACAAATAATTTTACATTTTTCTTTCTTTTGCAATAGACATAAAATTGAATGGTTTATCGATTTCAAATAATAATTTCGTTTTACAATGAATGGCGGTCAGCTGAATTGAGTTGCCGATTGTGTACACAGTTTCCTCATCCTATCTCAATATTTACAACTAGCTAAAAAAGCTACAAACTTCCAAAAAAAAATTCAAAATGTTAATTAAATGTATAAATCGCTTATACATAATATCGCTTTTCCTTTGACCGGAGTAGCTGAAAATATGAAATAGGTTTGGCAATAGTTGAATTATCTGCTGTACAACTTCGGAAATTAGGGAAGAAATAGGCAACTCGTTTTCAGTTGATCTGAATGGCTAGGACAAAAAGTTTAGTTTCCGAGATAGACAATGAATCAAACTTTAAATCTCTGTCTTTGATAGTTAGTAAATAGTAGGAGTTTGTACAATTTCCCTCCTTTCAAAATTTCATAAAAAATTAGGCTATGCAATGCATAGATACTACAAAGTAAACAAAAAGTTTAGGGGGAAAAATACTGAACTTATAAGTTCTAAATATTCAAGAAGGCTTTATTGTGTTCTAAATTGAGTAAAGGTAGTTGCTAAAGGCTGCTCACATTTTATGTGCCTACCTATTGTGTATTAATACCCCTTTCCTTTAAAAAAAAATGATAATGAGGGAAGGGGGGGTAGCTTTATTTTCCTATGCCTGACCCCTGTGGGGCATATGCCAGTGGTGGAAGATGATTAAAGTCCCTCCACAGATTATGATGTCATACGATAAAATAGCCAATGAGAGGCCAGTATACACTGTAATTGACCAATGCTGGCCTCTCATTGGTTATTCTATCGTATGACGTCATAATCTGTGGAGGGACTTTAATCATCTTCCCTGTGGTGCCTTAACTGTTTGGGGTTGACCAGTACTCTTTATAAACTAATATAACAAAACAAACAACTAACCCCCTCCAATTTATGAGAGGGGAGGGGGGTCTATATAGAAACTGTACCTATAATATTATGACTGTAAAGAAGTATAAAAATTGAATGCATTTCAGACAGGGAGACAGGGAGTATACAATAAATGCTATATTATCGACCCCCCCACCCCTAAATTCTTTTCAGTACAATTCTGTTCTACATAGCTCATAAGCTTTGGGAAGAAACTTGGGGAATAGTCCCTTTCGTGGCAACGCTCCTTAAGGGGCGATTCAGCGTATTTTTAAAATGGCTATTATAGGTTATTTTTGGCTAGGTTAGGTTTTATTGGGTTAGGTGATTGCCCCACAGGGTTAGAGCCACCCGCAGGAGCAACAAATAGAAGAAAAGCTACTGTGAAAAATACGAAGAATCGAAGGTGCGTGTCCACGAAAGGGACAATACCCGAAACTTGTTATAGATTAAATTAGGCGACAATTACCCTCCCTTTTTTAATCATCTACAAATAGTTTATCAAAGGCAAAATATTACAAAAAGGCTGGTGGTAATATTAATTTATCGTCCATTTATCTATCCCTGATTTTAGGATTAAAAAGACTTTTACCTCTCATATTTCAAACAGAAACACAAAAGTTATATAATTGACTTATATTGCATGGTATGATAATAAATCTGCAAAAAAAGGAAAAGCAAATCTTTTCTGTATTTATGATGTTTTCGTCTTTTACACTGGCTAGCAAAATATAAAAAAAGCAATATCAAATACAATATCCGTTCATTTCCAATCTTATTAAGGTTCTGATGGATTTTAACAATTTGATTGATTACTTGCGAAACTGTGATTTGGTATTTTGAAGATAAAAAGGTTCTTTTGTAGTTTTAAGGCAACTCCGATTTTTTCGATATCAGACGTATTTTTTGACAGTTCGGATTTATAAACTTAGTCTTTTTAAGTAAAAAATAAAATACGATTTGTAATTTAGACCAATAAGGGTGATTTTCGAGTTAACGATAAAAACCTTTGAGGTTTTGGGGATTATTCTACCGATAAAATCCATTTTCTCATAGTTTACGGACAGACAGACAAAGTTAATAATAGAGTACCTTTACTATTAAAATATCCGACCTACCAAAAAATGTAATTATTAATCTCACCTTAATATCTGTAGCATCGCCATATTTGACAACGTTAAACCCGCCGTTGGGCAGATGCACTTTCAACGTCGATTTGTCCTTGTCAACTGCCGCGGCGGCATGAGTGGGTAAACTTTCAGGCCTTACAGGAGCCGGCATCCCGCCGTTATTACTATTCACTAAATGATGCATATGCTCACTATTTTGTCCGCCGTTATTAACGGCAGCGTTGACATGTTGACTCCCACCGTTTTTCCACTCACTGCGAAGGCCTCTGGGTGTGGGTGGAGCCGACCATTCGGCACGGTTCGGGGCGGGTGACCATTCACCGCCGTTCCCGCCATTTCTTACAGCCACTGGCGGTGGATTGCTGCTGGGCCACTCGGCCCGATTTGGCGGCGGGGAGGACCATTCAGCGGTGCGCTGCTGCTGTCCGTTGGCGGCCGCCATGCGGAGGTTAGCGGCCGGCGGTCGGAAGCTTGACAGGGAGGGACTGTCCGTTAGGAAATTGTCCGTTGCATCCTCTGACCTGAAATTTAAAATAATAAATTAACAAAATGTTCCCCATAAAACACAGCTAATATAGGATTAAATTCGGGATAATAACTTAATTATCTTCCATTTACATACCCGTGCAAAAATGTTGTCTCCCTTTTTTTTCTCCGGATGAAAAATGCTTGTATACATTCTTTACAATGGTAATGATGTTTATTTTTACTGTCTCTCATACTAAATTTTTACAAGAACTATTTTATTCAAATTAGCGCAGTTCTTATACTATTCTGTGAGTATAAATTTGATGTATGTGTCCCGAGAGATCTCACAAACGGCGGAATTGACCGTTCGACAATTGTCAAGGAAGTATTAAAAGGGTTGATGGAAGGTTTTAGGCCATTTGGTAGTGTGGTGCGACATACCCTTCACCTATAAAAAATCTTTTTTTCAGGAAGAAAATTTATTCAAATAGTTTCTTAAAATATCTGAAATGGCTGAACCGATTTTATCAAATAAGTTCAAACTCTTCTTTAACCTTTCTCAGTTCTTACCCAAAAGTTTATCATTTTGATAAAAAAATAAAGTGATTTAAAGAGTATCTGTACTACTATATGTAATTTTAGGTCAGTAGTATGTAGCTTGCGTTTTCATCTCTACGTACGCGGTCAAGGGCAAATAATCATAACAAACCCTTTCTCCTTGTTTGTACAGTGCGAAGCTTCCTCAAAAAGCATGTTCAGATGGGTTTGTATGCCAAAGATGACATTAAGGCAAAAAATTATAAAAAAATAGACTGACAGTCATTACATTACTTTATATAATTCTTCAACATTTTTCATCTTAAAATGCTTTTATTATCTTTATTAGAATTTTCTTTTAACCAAAGGAAACAAATATAATATGTTTATTAAACAGTAAATTTTGTTTTTGAAATAAAAAGACAGACAGATGAACAGACAGATAGGCAGACAGATGAACATACATATAAACAGACAAATGAACAGACAGATAGGCAGACAGACAGATGAACAGACAAATGATTTAAAAATCACATTTGTTTAACTAGTGCAATGTCGACTAGAGACACATATTCTTAAAAACAAAATAGGACAAAAAGGACAGTGATTCAAAGTGATTTAAAATGTGATTTTTACTTATTTTTTAATATTCCCTCTTTTTCAAGCAAGCTTTTCAAAAAACGTGCAAAATTTATAAATGCTCTGATTTCGAAAAAAAAACAATTTCAATAATAAAATAATATGTTACAATAAATGGATGTTGTCATCCTTGTTTTGTCTTTAAACAACTCGTAACTAAAAGATATATCTGAGCTGTTATGCTTCCCCTCCCCAATGAAAAACCAAGAAATATACTTTTGAAGTTTTGTTTCCAGAATATTTATTCCACTCCCAGGTAGTGTGAAAGATAAAAACTGTCTACATTGTGTTGAATGAAAGAGGTAAAAGTCAAAAGATTGTTCCAGTTGTACTTTTATGTCTGTTCATTAAGATCTTGCTCAAGTTATCTATCTAAGGGAAGTTTCACTAATAAATCCAAAAATATTATAGGATTTATTTCTTTTTTGTTACTACCTAGTCGTTTTTTTATATAAATAACACACATTATTTAAATTTTTGTTTTTGTATTTTAGTTTTTAATCGGAGACGAGATGAAAAAAAGTGTTATGAAAAAACGTTCTTCCCATAACAAAATAAGTTTTACTGAAAATGTTTAAAATTTAATAAGATAAGATATTTTATTAACAAATTTTCAATATTCAACTTTCCAAGTCCCAAAAGATTTTAAGCAAACGAATTAGGGAACGGGTTTAAACTTTGGGGACCACTACAATGAACAGTCTGATCTGATGTCCCCTATTTTTAAGAATAAAATTCCCAGATTTTTTTATATATATTATTGACCCCTGTCCTGTAGAGAAATGTGATCTAAGTTAATTGAACAGACATAACAAACTGTAAATGTTTAATTAAGTAAACAATAAACACTCACATCAAATAAATTAAATCTTTTTTTCTATTTTTTTGTACTATAGAAATAATATACTAAATATAGGTACAAAATAAATATATTCAATTCATATACAAAATATATAAAGAAAAATACCAAAAATATATACTTAATAAATAAATTATCTATATATAAATATATGTATAATATTTTTTGCTTACTCTTTCTGTTTGTATGTCTGTCTTTATGTATCGTTTTCTCTGTACTGTTCAACTGTGTGTACTGCAATAAACCATGTTTTAAATCTACCTTCTTGATGACTGTTTTAATTTACTGGGAGTCTCTGAATATGTATCTGAAAGAATAGCTCCATACAGGGACTTGGGTCTGAGCCTGGAGGATCCTGGTGGCTGACTGCTGGAGGACCTGGACCTTGCCCGCCCGTTGTTGTTGGTGCCTGGTAAACCTGGACCACTTCGGCTGGATGGGGAGGGGCCGTTCTGATTTTATTTACCAATTAACAGATCTTTATTATTAAGATAACATTTAATTTAAATCAGGCACCTAAAGAGACAAGACAATAACCTATAAATTGATGTACATCCCCAATGATGATACACAAATTTACTCATTAGGTAGATTACAAGTAGTGGTTAAAACGTTTGGACACTCAACTTATTAAACCAACCAATCAAAATTAAATCAAAGTCCCCAAAGTTGTTATGCCAACGAATAAGATAACGCTATTATATAAACTTTGGAGACTAGTAAAATAAACAGCCCAATGTCCCCTCCCCCTCCCTGAATTTAGATAGCATCCAGATGACCTTAACCATATAAGGCTGTTATGATCTCATTTTTGGATATCATTGCGGTTTCAATGCGGCTGCCGAGCCCTGGACAAAGTATTATTTTCACCCTTTTTCCACCCCATCAAATATTTGCTCTTTCCTAATTTATCAAAACTTTTTGCCAGGGGAGTGAAATGTTTTTATTTTTGTTATCATCATTTTTAGAAGCAACGCTTTTCTTTTCATGTGTATTAGACATTAGACAAGAAACAATTTAAAAGCTTGGACATTAAAGTAAGGGAGGAGACATTGGGCTGTTACATTAATCGCCAAAGTTTTACAATAAATTTTCTTATTTGTTGGGGAATTTATTGAATTTTGAATTATTGGTTCATTAAGTTGAGTGTCCAAATGTTTCAACCACTAATTGTAATTTACAGAAGGGGTTATTTTGTGTATTATCCCTAAAAGTATTTTCATATTATTTAGCTTTAAAGATTGGGTATTGGAAGAACAATAAACTTAAATCCATCTACAATCTCTTTATCCCAATATCACAATAATCTTACATAATAATTCATTTTTAAATCTTGTGATGTTTATTTAAATCATGATTTAGCACACATTTTAAGTCATTCTTATTTATGCTATTAAGAACAGTGTTACTCTTGTTTCCCATCATATATCATCACCTTTAAATCTTTATCTACTCAGGAATTTTCCCTTAGTTTCAATTCTTTCCCCCCACAGTGGAATTAAGAAATAACTTTAGGATAATATTCAAGAATATCATAAGCTTTCCTGGATAAAACTTTTACCATGTACTAGCTTTCATAGCGGCTATAACCCTTAAAAGGTGATTCTTTTTTTTATTTTAAAATGCATATTACTGTTTGACGTTGTTCGAGACTAAATAGAATTTGCAGATACCATCTTATTTTTTTTTTCATTTTAAAAGTACCTAATCATGTAATCGTATTTATGATTTTTCCTAAAGACTTTAATTTTCAATGTGGCTTCAAATATTGCTAAAATTACAAGAAAATTTCTATGTGAAAACCCTTTGTTTTTGTTTGAAGGGAATATTTTGGAAAATTTATAAACAGGGATAAATATTCAGAGATTTTGATTTATCTAAAATATGTATGTTTGTGTGTCTCTCAAGTGTCTAAATTCACATCTTATGATACTATTGGTTTTTTTCAGTTATTTAAACTAGCAGTGTCCAAACTTTCAATCAATTTGTTTATCATCATTGGGGTTTTACATAATTTTTTTGAAAATTGCCTTAAACCCTTGACGTTTCCATTAATAATTTTGTTTATCGACATTGGGGGTGTAAATTTATTTCTAGTCCATTGTTTTATCCCTTAAAACATATCTGGTGATGTATAATGTTAGGTTAAAACAAGATATCTTTATTTGAGAAAACTAATGTATGGTTTAATATGCTGAATATCTTTCTCTAATCCGTAAAGGAAACAAATTTCAACAACTTTAAGCTGATTCTAAAGTTATATTGCTCTATTATAATAACTTAAAAATACTATAATAGAAAACTAAAGCTACTGTTACAGTTTTTTAAAGAATTGCCTTTAGATAATTTAAAATACATAAATTCAGAATCTTAGTATTTTAGTAAAGACAACTCCTGTCCAAACTGCTTGCTGTTTATTAAACCAATCAACTCTAACAAACCGAAACTTTAACATCATACCAAATGAGACACCAATATTTTATTATGTATTTTTCTTATTATATATTATGTATATTAAGAATGATTTTTTTCTGTAAAATGAATAAATCATTTAAACACACACATACTGAATGCTTTGTTTTAATCATGCTATATAAAGCTTAGGTAAAAAACATTAAAATTTGCAGTTTACCCTCTAAATTTTTCAGTCTTTTATTGTAATTGAACCAGTTCCCTAATTTAAAAATTCTGTTAATTTCCTTTGTAAAGCTATCACTAAGCTTCCAGGGGGAGGTGTCTGTACTGCTTGGATTTTGTATGGGGCTGTCTGGCACCCCACCCCCTCCTGTGTTCAGGGGACCAGTGCAGAAGAGTTTCCCAAAATATTGGGAGGCGCGGTTGTCTGCATTTTTTAGGGTTTTACTTTTGACTTAAGAATACAAAAAGTATTGCTGGCCAAAAATGGTGGATTTTTGCAGGGCTCGGCTGTCACACAAAAGCTGCGTCATTTTATAACTTTAGAATTAAGCTGGATGTCTCCACCTTTCATTTTACCTAAAAGCGGGTTTAAATTTGAGGCTTGTGTGCGCGGCTGCCGATGCCTGGGTTTTGTGTTATTTGAAATTGATTCCGGATTCATAATTCTAGTTTAAATTAAAGAAGTACACTAATAAAATCATTAAAAGAAACAATTATACTTAATTGCAGAGAGGCATTAAAAAGCAAATAAAATTTGCAACTAAATATGAAAACTAATAGATATTCCTCATATAAAATATTAAGATTCTTTTGTCTGTTTGTTAAAATCCCACTATCCCCTAAACTGTTTAAATCCTACATTTTTGGGGAGCTTCTCATAGGCATATAGATGGTTTTGGGCGATTTTCTGTATTACTTGAATAAAAAGCCCATAGATGCAGGGCTCTTATAGTAACTATTCATAGGGGATAAACTGTTTTAAAAGACTTGAGACAAAATAGAAGTTCTTAACCCAAATGACCATTGCATTCTTGAGCCAAAAGTATATTTTTTTATGCCTAGAATGAGGGACCTTCTTCCCGCTTTCAACCTATCCATTAGTGTGTAGTTATCTAGTCTAGAAACTCTTTACAAATTATAATAGAGTGATAGGTAGATAATTTTACAAACATTTTTATATCAAACATGTTTTTATATCTGAAATTAATGATTTTTATATTTTAAAAAAAAGTATGTAATATAATTATATAGATACTTTTGAAACTTGTATATAAAGTATTGCTAGAGAAAAATATAGTACACTCTAATACGCTTCAATATATATATAGTTTAATCTGGGCCACCCTAATATAAAATATATGAACAGATAATAATAGCTAGTTTAGAGGTATATAAATAGATAATAATAGCGAGTATAAACGCTGAATATGAAAAATATGCTCGTTTCTTGATTGCACTTTCTATCCATCTATATATATGTATATTATCTATCTTATTATCTATCTATGTATATGTGCATATGATTGTAAATGTGCCTTGATTGCCTACTTAGGATCATAATTTTGAAAGCGTAGCTACGCTATGATTTGATTCCATATTTGTTTGCTTTATCCCCATATACATAGCTAAACATGTAGTGCTAAACCTCTAAATAATACTCTAAACTAAATTGACTGCAGAGATCTAAAGGGATAAGACAATGGCCGAAAAATTTATGTATATTTCAACTAAAAAATACACAAAATTACACTTTTTTTTAGATTAAAATAAGTGTTGAAACGTCTGTACACTTAACTTAATGAACCAACCAATCAAATGAATAAGAAAATGTTACTATAAAACTTTTGGGACTTTTTATATAAACATTCCAATGTCCCCCTCCTTCCCTGAATTGACTGTTATTTTTTGGTATTTTTTATTCTTGTTAGTTTGAAGTCATTATATGCTATTATAGAAAATTCATAAAGTTTTAACAGCCCGTTTAAGTCAAATTTTTATGGTTCAGAAGCTTTTTCAGTGGTAATTTTGCATAAAATGTAGGAATTTTGTTTGTTTGAATTTAGCGTCTTACCACTATGGAAGCAACATAATCATATATCATATTTTAAAGGAAGCTTCCTTTTAGTCTATTACATGTTTATACCTTATAATTTCATACAAATTATTTTATCAAAAGTTGTAGATTTTTTTTGTCTGTAGCTTAACATTTTGAAAACTACTGAACCAATTAAGTTCTCTATTTTTAGGAAAGCTTATCATAAGCCAGAGAGAGGTTTTTGGCTCATTTACTTTAAAATGTAAGTCCTAGGATGGTTTTAGCTATTTTTTCTACCTTCCCTAATACAAAAGCTTCTAGAGACGTATCCGCTTGATATTATATAAAGTACAGAAAGGAAAAGTTAGAGAGAGAAGTATAAATAGATAGATAAGAGAGAGAAGTATAAATAGATAGATAGAAATAGAATTAGAGCAAAAAGGTGCTTAAATTTAACCTTTATAGTCCCCTCATACACAGAATCCTTTATTTTTACAATTGATCCTAATAAACGCCCCCAAC
>LS046886.1:5921-18748 GCA_900241095.1 Acartia tonsa
ACACTATACAAGTTTTAATGTCCGTTTGTCCTACCGTTTCAGTGCTTCGCTTTTATGGATGTTGTCATCCTTGTTAAATTGTAAAGGTCAGAAAACCGTGACTATGAGTTGCCGTTCATGAACCGGGCAGATAGAAGTGAACGGCTGGAGAAACTGTACCGCAGCTTGTCTCTGGGTCCTGCTGAGTCGGCAGCTGAACAGCCTATTAATCAGAACAGGTAAAGTGTTCAAACAAATGTAAATTTTCACATAAGAGGGTCGTTTTTTTGCGTATTTTTCGTGAAGTTATCTGTTAACGTTTAGTCAATTGCGCCTATTAGGTCAAACTGTTTTTAATTATAAAAAATTTCAAATACATACATTTGGTAAAAAATTAAGAACAGTTTGACTTGATAAGCGCATTTGAATAAAACGCTAACACACAAATTTTCGGAAAATACGCAAAAAAAATCCCTCTTTATCAAATGTTTTTATACCTAAGTACTTAAAGTTATTTTTCATACTTTGTTTTAATTAGGATTGAATTATGACACTAAATATATTTTGCAGGAGTGGGAGCGACGCCAGCCAGGCAGCTAGCATCAGTAATGTAAATATCTGTACAGCAGCTAGTGCTGGGGCCATACCAAGGACAGAAAGAAGAAATGCTGCCTATCTCAACAATCCTCAGAGTTCATCAAATTCCAGGTAAATTTCTTGGGTTTCATTTTCAGATTTTAATAGAAAGGGTATATCATGAAAACGTATAATTTAAATTGTAAATTCAATTGATATTTAATTAAATTATTTTTTAAAGTTGTAAGTTTGAAAGGGGGAAAATAAAAGAGAGGGTTAGGTTTCTGGTAGAATCCGTAAGGGTGTGTGTTTTAAGGCTTAAAGATAGTAGTAGAACGATAATATTAACTAAATATGTGTATTTCTTATTGAAAAGAACTATAGACATAAAGTTTTTTTTTAAAGTTAACATAAATTTTTATCGTTCTACTACTGTTTTTTACTTATAACACATAACCTTTACGGATTTTACCAGAAACCTACCCCTCTCTTAGTGGTTTGGAGAATTAATTGAAACACAAATACAAAAAAAAACAAAGGGATAAGACAATAGCCGATAAGTTAATGTACATCCCCAATGTCAATACACAAAATTACCCTTTCTGTAGATTACAATTCTTGGTTGAAACGTTTGGAAACTCACATAATAAACCAACCAATCAAAATCCATTGAAAGTCCCCAAAGTTGTTAAGCCAACTAATAAGAAAACGTTATTATAAAACTTTGGGGACTGGTTTTTGATTGTATTAACAAATCAAAATATTATGTTTAGTTGTAATTCTGTTGTTGGTGGAAGTATTGGTACAGGTTGTAGTTCTTCTGGAGGCAGTGCAGGTCCTCTCTACAACTGGCAGGCCTCTAAAACATCCGTTCATGAAAGATTTGCTTTTATGTTCAATAATGAACTTCTTGCAGATATTCATTTTAAGGTAAATAACATTTCAAATTCAAAATTCAATAAAATTTATTTATCGCATTGTTTTAAAGACAGCGGATATAAAAATGAAAAATTATAAGATTAGTAGATACCATTTTTTAGGCCTTAGGGATTCAAAAAATTCCAACTCTTAGCTATGTGTTATACCCATATTTAAAAAGTCACTTAGTTACCTATAGCCCTCTATCTTTCACACACAGAAAATTAGATGGCAAAACCCGGAGAAGGAGAGGCGTTCAACAACCGTTAAGGGTTAAGATTTGAAATTAATGATACGGCAAATATTTTTTTTAAAGTCAAGCTACTCAGCCCTTTTTCTCGTAATCTCAAATTATAAATATTTAATAAAATGTTTAAAGTAGTAAATTTTGTGGGATCATTCATTGGGTTAGAGTTTTCAAGTATATGTATTTTTTCGGAATATGAAAGAAAGTATATAGGGTATAAGGTGAACTGAACATTTGATGAAGTAGATGCGCTAGTCAAGGTTGATTTTGAGATTATTCTAAAAATAGATAATCAAGCTAGTTTTAAAACTTCAGGTTGGGCGGCCAGGAGCTGAGCAAACTATCCCCGCACACAAGTTTGTCCTTTCTGTTGGTAGTGCTGTCTTCGATGCCATGTTCAACTCTGCCCTGGCTATGACTGAGGAGGAGATACCTCTTCCTGATGTAGAGCCACAAGCTTTTCTGGCCCTACTGAGGTTTCTATACAGGTAAATACAGAATTTTAGATATTTTAACGTTTTTATTACAGTTTACATATCCTATTATATAAAGTAGTAAGCTTTTTGTTTGTTTGTAACGAAGGATCACGTTAACCGCTGAGCCGAGCCATTATGGTTCTCCTTTACAGGAAGGATTCTAATGGGTCAAGGGAAGATCTATAACTATTTAGGGGGAGGGTATCTCTACCCACCCAAGATAAACCACCACTAGAAAAAAAATATTCCACCCCTCAATTTTTTTTTAAAACTTAAACAAAATTGAAACTTGGTTGAGGGGTCACCTTTCCCCAATCCCACGTTAAGTGTCCCTCGAGGCTTCTAGGGGCACAGAAGCTAGTAATATTATTTCTTACACACATTTACTATAAACCACGTAAAAAAACAGAAAAATTGAAATTTTTGTTTTTAATTGACAAGAAGGATAAAGCATAAATTAAAGGAAAACTGAAAAAATAGTTTTCAAAATTAAACTTTACATTAACCAACAAAATGGCCAATATACCAACATCGAAATCAATTCGAAAATATCACGAAACCTATACCACCTGATTTTCATCATTGGGGGGGCAACACAAAGTAAAATTGACGACCTTTTTATCTGCCCTCCAAATACCATTTTAGATTATTTTCGATTGTTAACTATACCTTATTTCTGCCAATGTGCTAATTTCCTGAAAATGAACCATATTCTAAAGTTGCATGTATCACATGAGTATGGCTTACTTTCTAAAACAATTCGACTTCAAATTAAATATTTTGTTCAGTGATGAGGTGCAGATAGGTCCGGAGACTGTGATGTCAACTCTGTACACAGCCAAGAAATATGCTGTGCCCACTCTCGAGAGACATTGTGTAGATTTTCTCAAGAAAAATTTATCTCCTGATAATGCATGCATGCTTCTAACTCAGGTAAGTGGTTTTTTTGTAAATTTTTTATAGACATAAATATCTTTACTTTGAAATAAGATTATTTTGGTACTCTCTAGAGAATGGACAATGGGCTGTTTATTACACTAGTCCCCAAAGTTTTATAATAACGTTTTGGCTTAACAATTTTAGCGACTTTAGTGAATTTTGATTGGTTGTTTCATTAAGTTGAGTGTTCAAACGTTTCAACCACTAATTTTTATCTTCATAATTATATTTGTATTTTTATATCATCGGGGATATAAATCAATCTATCGTCTATTGTCTTATCCCTTTAGATCCCTGTGTACATATTACATATATCAATGTTATTGTAGGCAAGACTATTTGATGAGCCCCAACTTTCTGCTCTGTGTCTTGAGATGATTGATAAAAACACTCCAGAGGTAAAACATTTTTAATCTCTTTTTTACCTATTGATGTTGTGATTTGTTAAAGCTTCTCAAAAAGTGTCTGTCGAGCTCTGAGTCTGAACACCCTTCTTAATTCAATTGAAAATCAGATAGGTGTAGATTTGTCTCCTATGCCTAACCTTGCGGGCTGCCCCTCTGGGGCCTATTCAAGCGGTGCTACCCAGTACCCAATAAAGCTTGACCTAACACGACCTTAAGTAATAAATAAGAATCGATATTCTACCCCCCTTTATTTAATTTTTCTAAACAAGTCGGTTTTGGTGCTTAACAAAGCTTTTAAAGTGAAATCACCGATTTATTGATGAACTATGTGGTATTGAAATAATTCAACCAAATACCTCTAAATAGTTACCTTAGATTAGAGGTCATAGTACATAATTTAAAACAACTAATGTAATTTTTTTTTAATATATTTTTTCCTTTTCATCAGCTGTTTTGTTACTTTAGGCTTTGTCAGCTGATGGTTTTACAGATCTTGATCCTGATACACTTTCTGTTGTTCTTGATAGAGATACTCTTAGGATGAAAGAGTCCAAACTATTTGGAGCTGTTCTCAGGTACATACAACTTAAAGGGGAATATGATTATGCACATCATCACCAGAGAGAGTGGGGGGACAATGGGCTTTTTATTTACTGGTCCCCAAAGTTAAGTTTTCTTATTTGTTAGCTAAACAACTTTGGTAAATTTTGATTGGTTGATTCATTAAGTTGAGTGTGCAAACGTTTCAACCACTAATTTTAATCTACAGAAGGAGTAATTTTGTGTATTATCATTGGGGATGTACTCTACATCAATTTTGTCGGCCATTGTCTTATCCCTTTAGATCCTTGCGTCATCACACTCTCATATAGGGGAGGTTACAGGGAAAAGATTCCCTGACTTGAATAATTTGGAAGAACTCTAAAATCAGATCGTGTGTCTTAAAAAACTGTCACGCTTAAAATTGAGTTAGTGCACACCCATTTTTTCTAAAAATAATATTTTGCTGATTGTATGGATTTTAAAATCTCCAGTGATTTTTTAAAATGTTTAATTATTAGGAAACGTATAGGTTTAATATATTATTATTATATATTCTCTCCTTTTCTTTAAACATTTATTTCCATTTTTGAATGCTGCTTTATTAATTTATTTTATATTTAGATGGGCAGAGGCTCAGTGTCTTCGGAAAAGCCTGGCTCTAACTGGCGAAAATAAAAGGAATGCCCTTGGCCGTCTCCTTTTTCAGGTAATGCTCAAATTTAGAATCATTTAAAGATAAAATATACAATAATAAAAGCATAAAAATAAAGGGGGTTATTTTTTTGCATATTTTCCATAAAATAGAGTGTAACCTTTTTATTTAGTCAAATGCTCTTATTAAGTCAAACTGTTCTCAATAAGATCATTTGGCTAAAAGTTTACACCAAACTTTACGGAAAATATGCGAAAAAAATTACCCACTTTATGTTCAATTCATCCAGAAATAATCTATGTAATGTTTTTTGTTAAAAGATGTGTTAATATTGGCTTTTTGTTTTCATATTTAGATTCGATTTCCTCTGATGACAGTGAAAGAGTTTGCCCAAGGCCCGGCCCAGTCTGGAGTTCTTACTGACAAGTAAAATATTTATTCCAGTATGGCCTCGAAACCTATTAATATCCGGTGGATTAGAACCGGTTCTCAGTCATACTGAAAAATCATGTATAGCATCATGTTATAATCAGTTTTCTAGGAATATAAAAATGTACAATATTTCGAAATCAGTTTTTCTAGTTAAAAAAACAGATTTTAATTTATAATTGTATATTTTTATATTCGCTGAAAGCTGTTTATAATACGATGCGATAAATAACTATTAAATTCTACCTATTTTTTGGTATTCTAGCAACGGTACTTTTGTCATTAAAATCTTTAAACCTCTCTGAAAACGTCCGTAGATTTTCTAAATCATTGTCTAGTTGTTTCAGTAATTAAAACGACATTTTACTTTTTACATAATGTTAAAAGTATTAAATGTCTATCATATGCAATCTTTTTTTTATTTAAGGGAGACGGTATCTTTATTCCTGCACTATACAGTGAACCTGCGTCCTCCAGACGGATTCCTGGATGTACCTAGATGCTCCATGAGTGGGCAGGAGCTGTCAATTTGCAGGTAAGGATTATCAGTTGTCACATTATTGGAAAAAATAAAAATACCTAGTCCCTTTTTTTTAGTGAGAATAAATCTAAATAATAAATATGTATGTATAACCCAGACAACTAATTGGATCTGGTGTTGGGGACCTTTTTCTTTTGCTAGCAATTTTCTTTCTTTTGTAGCGACTTGGCTTGGTTATTATTCCCGACGGTATTGGCTGATATTCAAAGACCCAATTAGAAGTCGGCACAGGGTCCACTGGGTGGGCACATACAGTTATTTAACCCCTTCCCCCTCAATGGTTTTACTTAAATATAGTGAGGGAAAGGACAATGGATTGTAAATTAAACTGGTCCCAAAGTTTAAAAACAAGTTCTCTCATTTGATGGCTTAAAAACCTATAATGTCCAAACTTTTCAACAATGATTTTAATCCACAGTGGGGGTAATATTTGTGTATCATAATTTGGTGAATTGTACATCAATTTCTCATATTTTTTAAACCGATTATTATCCGGTGGATTACAACCGGTTCTTAACCATACGAAAAATTATGTCTAGCATTGTAATATATCCAGTTTTCTACAAATATAAAACTGGTTTTAATCATATATTTGTACATTTTATATCCGCGGAAAGCTGTTTATAATACGGAGAATTACTATTATCTTCTTGAAGGTCTCTGCATGTAGAGCAATTTGATGATAATACTAATTTTGAATTGACTTTAGCTCACACCAATAAGCTATGTAGGCTTGGCCAAAAGACATTTAATTTTATTTTATTTTAAATTTATACATTTATATTTGTTTTAGGTTCCAACAAATAGAATCTCGCTGGGGTTACAGCGGCTCCTCCGACAAGATCAGATTTATAGTCGACACGCGCATTTTCGTCGTCGGGTTTGGGTTGTACGGGTCCATACACGGGCCCAGCGAGTATGACGTCACAATTCAGCTGTTGCACACCGGGTCGGGACGGATTCTGGGCTCCAATGAGATAACATTCAACAGTGACGGGTCTAATTCGTCGTTTAGAGTTATGTTTAAGGTAAGAAATAAGGATTTTAAAAATTATTTTATTAAAAAAAAGTTTAAGCTTTACTACTGTAAGACCAATAGATATAGATTACATGAATATTGTGACTTAGGTTGCAAATATAGTCCCCAGATATTGTTCAAAACATTCCTCCGTAGTCGGGGGAAGAGGATTGGGTAAAGTCATTAGAGGTTGGGGTTTCGTTGTATTAGCCAGCAGGGAGAAACATTTCTCTCATAATATCCACGTATAATAAAAATACAGAGGAGCTGCACTT
This sequence comes from Acartia tonsa, assembly GCA_900241095.1. NCBI lineage: Eukaryota > Metazoa > Arthropoda > Copepoda > Calanoida > Acartiidae > Acartia > Acartia tonsa. The sequence continues at coordinate 12,922 of LS046886.1, forward strand.
TAAAAAATGAATACTATTTAGGTATGCAAGCTGCAAGTTTCACTGAATTAGAATACAAGAAAATCTGGTATAAGATCCAAGTAATGATATATCAATTTATTTAGGAGCCAATAGAAGTGCAGGCTGGAACGAATTATACAGCAGTATCAACTCTCAAGGGGCTGGATTCTCATTATGGTACCAAAGGGCAGAGAAAGGTAAAATAGTTCTACCTATGTTTAAGAAGTTTTAACGTACCTACCTACAAGAAAGTTTTAGAAAATTTTCGCATGTCTAGAATTCTCCCAGGCTTAGGTCCAAGAAATATATTTTGAATAAGGTTTAGGTAGGGTGCCTGGGTGGGCTTTTAAATTATTGAGAAATATTGAGACATTAACTATTCAAGTAAGAATTCGATGGATTATTATAATAAAGTAGAATTCATTGAAGTAGGATGTTTCTTATCTCTTATGTTTCCCTGGTTACATGATTTAATCATTTTCTATTTTTCGTTTTCTTAAAATATTGTTTCATCTAACTCTACTCAAGTCTAGCTCTAAAACTTTGTTTCAATTCTTGTATTTATTGTCTTTGGCAATGATCATTTTTTTCACTTTTAGGTCTCCTTGGAATGTCACAGTGGTGAGAAGGTGACCTTTCAGTTCAGCTACGCGGCCGGTCAGAACAATGGAACCAGTGTTGAAGATGGGCAGATTCCAGAAATCATATTTTATATTTGATCTACTAAATTTTTGATAAATTGTCATTAAAGGGGGATTAAAGCATTTTATTGTAGTGATAAAAAGTCATTATTGGTCTTTTTCTTTTTATCCTTGCTGTAAGGTGCTTCTTCTTGCTTTCGTTCTCGCAGAATTCCATTCAAAAAAGAAAATGTTTTTATTATTTTTGATAGGTATGGATTTATTTGTTTTAAAATTAGGGTTTTCAATGATTCTATCCTATTAAATCTTTAATGTATATGTATAATAAAAAGTATTTGGACGTTTTTCTGTTTGTTAAAAGTCATTATTGGAAGGACGGACATGTTAGTTTTTGCTGTTAAAGAAGATTTACTTTGGAATTTAAATTGGTAAATCTTCTATATAACAGGAAAATACTTCTAGCTTCACTTTAAAATCCAGAAAAACTTTTAGAAACCCGTATTTGAAAGCTGAGAACCGTACCTAAGCAGATATAATTTAAATAAAAAATATAATATATGCCTACCTGTAACGTATTTAATCTTTTTTTCATTATGAATATGTAGTCATCCATTGTCCATATTATTGTGATAATTATGCTAACTTGCTTTATGAATTTGCAGTTATTTGGAGACAGTCGAGTTTTTCCTTCAGCTCATACACAAATGCAAAAAAATGACATTGAAAGCCTGTCCCAAAAAAATGCATTTCATCCCTTCTTACCTATCCTATTATTTAAAGTAATAAGCTTTTTTTTGTCTGTAGTAAATGATCTCGAAAACCGCCGAACCAATAAGGTTCTCCTTTACAGTAAAGCTTCTTCAGGGAAGGTTTTAAAATATTTGAAATAAAGCACAAAAAAAAATATTTTTTAGGTAATTTTCGTTTTAAAATTAAAATTGAAATGGTGGGGGAGGTCGCTTTTCAGCCCCACCTTAAATGCCCCTAGAGGCTTCTAGGAGCGTAGCCGCTAGTTATTTTATATAAAACTAAATTATGTAAGCCAAAGTTTTATTTAAATTTGTGATAAATTTTTTAAGGCAAATCATTAGGTACAAAATTTTGAGGTCAATTACATTCAAAATGCAGAGCCTCTTTTTTTTTATAAAGTTCAAATTATATTTTATTTTGCCTACTAAAGTAAGTTAAGAATACCGTTGATCATGAGTATTTTGTCAAAATTTATTGATATATATTATATACTTTACAATATATATATTATAATTACCTAATATTTTTAAAAATAAATTATTATTTTTAGGTATTATGTTAAATAATTTGAGTTATGTTAATATGAATTTCAGATTTAAATCAAAATGGCTGATATTTTAAACCCGCCTTTGATTTGGTTGGGAAATAGATGTTTTAGGAAAAATAATGAGGTATTCACAAAAAGAATGTGCTTTTTATCAACTGTTAAACCTAAAAAAACTAGGAATAGAACTATAAAAGTCTTAACCTGTGATTTCTAGGGTAAAATCGGGTGGAATATGGCAGCTTTTGAATGCCGCTAATTATCTCTCATCGTTTAGTAGAGTAGTTGAAGAAAAACCGGCTGATATGTAGTGTTTGATTTGCTTATAATATTTATTAGATCGGGTAGGTTGAATTGGCTTAGTTTATTTCATTTTCCATTTCCTATCAGATTGCACTGCTGGCTAGGTTGTCTGATAATACAGTTTTTTTCGTATTTATTCGAATCCGGTGGATAAGAACCGGTTCTCATCCATACGAAAAACTATGTCTAGCATCGTATTATATCCAGCTTTCTACGAATATAAAATGTCCAATTATAAGATTAAAACCAGTTTTTTAGCCCATGCCTTCTGGCACATTCTATATCCGCGGAAAGCTGTTTATAATACGATGCGAGAAATAACTATTCTTTTTCCACGGTCTAAAATAAAAAAAATTAATTGAACCGGAAAATATTTATCGCATCCTATTACCTATTGATAGCTTTCTAAAGGCCCTCTGGTCTAACAAAGCTGGGAATAATATTTTTATATTATTATGTGTAGAAAATTGTCAATGAAACGACATATGATTTTTCAGTAAGGCTCAGAACCGTTTATACTCATACGGATATTAATCGGTTACGAAGCCGAACTTGAAAGTTCATTACAAATAAAATTACCTCAGTGAAAAATATTAAGTACCAAATTATATATGTTTATTTACAGGAATAAGGTATAGCCAACAAGCAAACAAGTGTTTCCCCAACGACAGCTGAAAATCACGTTTAGGTTCATGATTTTTTCCCGAATTAATTTTGTTGCTGGTTTATTTAGATCGAATACAGCATTAGATCTGGATACACAGGAGAAGAGGAAGATTACCAGGACTCAAATGAGGTCAACGAAGACGACCAACAAGAATTTCAGGTATTTACAACAAGTGATGTATAGTCGAAAATGTCAGGGATCTAAAGGGATAAGACAATGGCCGATAAATTGATTTACATCCCCAATGTTAATACACAAAATTACACCTTCTGTAGATTAAGATTATTAATTGAAACGTTCGAACACTGAACCTAATAAACTAACCAATTTCCAAAAATGTTAAGCCAACGAATATGAAAATCAAATGTTATTATAAAACCATTGTATTATTGTATTTATATTTTTGGGAATCCATCCTTAATTTAGCTAGGTACTGAACAAAAGTTTGAAGTTTTTATAATTTTTCCTCCGCTTTCTCTATAAAAAGCTTCACTGTATAGAAGACCCATATCGGTTCTGCGATTACCGTGATCCTCTTAATTTAATGTAGGGATGAGGTAGCTCTAATGACTTTATATATCAATGAGGCTCGGTCCAAAGTTTTTAAAAAGTTGTATTTTATTGTTGAGAGAAATGAGGATTGAGGAAGTTTTTATTGTGTCAGCTTACCCATATCGATAATCTAGCTGGTAACTTTTGGGTCAAGTACTTGTACTTGAGCGTAGAGCTTGAGGTGGCCCTGGTGGCTAGCATACTAAAGTTTCTCCATGTTCACTTAGATCCAAGCACTAATGGCTACACACACACAGCCGGTAACTTAAAAACTCTATTGTTACTGTTTTAGAGATATTACTGTCTTCACTCAGTATCTATTTAAATTTTTAGCACGAACTCGAGGAGTATGCTGGAGGATTCAGAGCAAAACTTCACATTTCATCAAATTTCTTTCCACAACTTATTGGCAAAGGCGGACAGACTAAGGTAATAGAATGTTTTAATCATTGACTTGTTGTGTTTGGGTGTCAAAATTGAAATTGGGAAGGACTACCATTCCCTTTTTTCCATTCCTTAATGGTTTCACATTTCTCTGGTGAATCGCTGTGCACGCCACTTGGAGAGACAAGTTGTAAAATCATTTAAATAGAAATATTATAAAAGGCATGCTAGGTATTCCTTATTCCTCAAACGCTATGCAAAAGTCAAAAAATATTTTCAAATTTTTTAAATAGATAGATATAAAAATTATTCCTTTTATGTTATATCAGATTAGATATCTCTAATGAAGTGAGATTCGTAGTGAGCTAAAATAACGATACCCCCCCATCCATACTCTATAACCCCTTCCCCTCCGCTACTACTGGATTAACGAACTGACCAATAAATGAGTGTACATTATATTAATATCAATTATTAAAGATTACATGCTACAGAGAATTAGTTTTATGTTGATTTAAAAATGTACAAACAAAATTAAAATTACAATTGAAAGTCATATTAATTCTTCCCTACCTTTAAGGGTGTATATTCTGCACAAGATTCATTTTTTCCCCTGCTGCAAAAAATATTTCATTCCCCCCCCCCCTAGTTTAAAAAAATTTCCCATCACTTTAAGTCATTTTTTTGTCTGTAGATGAAAGGACTTTATGCTGATTTTTCAAACATTTCTTCATATCTGATGGTTTTGGTCCAATTTTCAACATTTTTCTTGATATCAGATTCAGCATAGCTTTTAATTTATGATTTTAGATAAGATTGGAGAAGGAGACGAATACCAAGATAAATATTCCACGTAAGGGAGTGGAGGGTGATATTGTTGTGTCGGGCAATCAGAGACAGAATGTTATCAGATGTTGTAATAGGTATTTAACACAGGGATTTAAAGGGATAAGACAATGGCCGATAAATTAATGTACATCCCCAATGATGATCCACAAAATTGCTCTTCTGTAGATAAGAGTTAGTGGTTGAAAAGTTTGAGCACTCAGTTTAAAGATGAAACCAATCAAATTTCCCCAAAGTCCCCAAATTTGATATGTAAACGAATAATAAAATATTATTATAAAACTTTGGGGACTAGTGTAATAAATAAACAGTCCTTTGTTCACTCTCTCTCTGGATTCTTCATTACATTCAACTAATAAAACTTATCTCGATTTTAACAAAGTCATTGACTTAAAGTAACACTCTTACTTAGAAGCTGTGCTTCAGCAAATTAATTTTATTTGAAATTGCTGTAAAATTGGATACGCAACTTGGTGTGAAACCTATTTTGTGCTGTAACTTAGTGGAAGTGGTGAAGAAGTGAAAATAAAAAATTGGGTTGAAGAATTCAACCATCACCCTCACCCCAATAACCCTCTCTCCTAGAGGCCAGCGTATCCGCTAGTTATCTATAATTTCTTATAAACAATTTAGGCTTGATGTTATCGTTGCTTCAGCACGTCAAAAGCATGGATTCACCCATTTTATATCTCTGCCAGTCAACTCCAAACAAATGCAGGATGCCTTTCTACAATTTAAATCTGAGGTATAATATTTATCCATATAATATAGTAACAGGATGTCTGTATGTTTGTTTGTACTGAAGGATCTCGCTGAACCGATCGGGTTCTCCTTTACAGGGTAGCTTCTCATATGTCCTGGAAAGGTTTATATTTAACTTTTTAGGGAAAGGGTACCACCACCCTTTCCAAGATAAATCGTCCCTTAAAGAAGATGAACTCCCAAGAATACTTTATTAACTTTGCTTTTTAAAACTAAAATAATAAGATATTGCAACGAAACACAAATGTAAAAAAGATTAGGTAGGTATATATTTAAGAGAAAAAAATTTAAAATTGATATCAAATCAATGAGTTTTTTTAGGTTCTAGATACATGTTCAGAATGCAGAGGAGTTGAGGAATCTATTTTTCAGGTAATA